>JZKD02S0189721.1:284076-315445 GCA_000966675.3 Picea glauca | reverse complement strand
ACGATATGTTCCCGACATAGAGTGATCCGACGGTTCATACTCTCCTCGATCTTAACGGCCATTGATCTGTGGCTTAACACCCGATTGGTCCATGATCTCTATTTAAAGAGCATGGGGGGTCATTTGTCGATGATCGATTGTGAGAAAATCTCTTGTAAAATCTCTCTGTAATATTTTTCTTTGCATTAATAAACTGCTCCAAGTTGTCGCGTTGGCTGGGGCTGTGGATGTTTCCCCGTAGGGGTTTTACCACGTGAAAACATCGGTGTGTTGATCTTTGATCTGGTTATGTGAGTGGTTACTGAAGGTGTTCGTCCTCTGTTGGAATACCTGTGTTATCGAACATTTCTTATTTATCAAAGTGTACGCTCATTGGAAGCACCAAATTTGTATTTCTCTAGCTAAAACATAAAGGAGGCTTCAACCCCCTATTTATAGGATGCAAACTGAAGGAATCTCCAACTCCGTAATTTACCGACTCCAATCGGAAGGAGGCTACAACCCCCTTTCCTTGCCCCGTCCAACCTCCTTGAAATATAAATGTAGACCAATCTGTCACAAATAACCTGTTGTTTTTGTTGTTTCTGATAGTTTTGTTGTTGCTACTGATATCAATATCTCATCAAGAATACAACCACATACCTCATACCAAGATCCACAAAAGGGTTCTCCAAATAAAATGATTATGAATCACTGAGACATATATGTCCCTGATTTCTTTAGAATACAAAACATAACATACATGAGAAGACATACCTTCAACCTGTAGCTGACTTGGGTTGTAGATTTCTGATCTTCAACACTTTTTCCTCACAGGTCTGTGACCCTTACACTGTCTGCTCGCGAATGTCCATGCTTTTCCTCACTATCGCTTATGGATGTACGTGATTTTCCTCCTGAAAAAATATAGATTTACACAAAATACCTAGATCTTTAACTCTTTCTCCATACACTCGGCTCCTGCAAACTTGTTCCTTCACTGTACTTCTCTAACCTCCACTCATTGCCTCAGATATGCCAATCTGTATTCACCAGAAGTGATTCTCCAATTGACTCTTCTTTTTCTTTTAATGAGGATCTCATGATGATATGCAAATCACGTAGGATTCATGATGACAAGAAACCCACATGAAACTTGTTAACTTTTGTTTACAGAATCACATGCAACTTGTTAACTTTTGTTTACAAACTCACATGGAACTTGTTAACTTCCATTTACAGTTACTTTAACATGCAACTAACATGCATATTATTAACTTATGTTTACAACTTCTTTAATTTGACATGCAACTTGTTAACTTATGATTAAGGGTTGACATCAATGACAATCAATCTTTAAACAATTCAATGACAACCAATCTTTCAACAAAGTGAATGGAGCTCAACGAAAAGGGTAGATAGATACTTTCCTATAATTATGGATTATCATAGTATGCTCAATAGGAACATGTGTTCCACCACAATTATAAGTCTATATCCACAACTAATAACTTCATGAATGTTCATTCAGATAGAGAAACCCATGCATCTCATGACTTGTAAAAATTTCTTCAATATATAACCAGAATTGGACTAGCCCCTCACTCAAATTTAAAGAGTAATCATCAAGGAAGACTAAGAAGTCAGATCATCTCAGGGAACATACTGGCATTCCAATTAAAATATGGAAGCAATCTATAAAAATAGAAAGCGAGTGCTAAAACCAAAGCCAATTCATGAAAAGAGAACTAAACCAAAAGAATCCTAAAGCTAGAATGCCAGTCATAAAAACGAATGAAAACTGGCTCAAAAATAAGAATAGAACCCAAAAACAAGTGATAAATATGGTGGCAACAACAAAGTATGAATGATATACACAAATTTATCATTATTCTAGCTCTAAGAATCTGGATAAGGGAAAAGTATTTATTAAATAAACTTTTCACATTAAGCTATGATCCATCAAAACATATTTTTAGGAATAAAAACTAGAAATGCTATGATGAGTAGTGATCGAGAAAATCAATATTTAAACAAGTTTCTACTCCAACATATTTGAGATTTTCTAGCGACAAAAAATTCATATTGTTGAAATGCATAGAAGAATTGGGTAAAATTAATAATTCACTTTTGATGGTATAAGAATATGAACCCAGTACCATGGTTGAAAAATTAAGTAAAGAATAAAGTAAAATTATGTACATATTAAACTAAAGAAAATGACTACACTAAACTAAGAGAAAAAGAAAAATCACACTCTGTTAGTCATTACATGAAGAATTAATCGTGAAAGATAAGCCATCGTCATAATATAGATCATTAGCAATATTAGTGAATTCATTCTCAATGAAAGCTTGTAAAGTAAGCCAAGAGAAATAACTATGCAAGAAATGTTAACCATTCAACATGAAGCCCAATAGAAAGATTCCCAGGGTAAAAATATGAAAGTAAGATTACAAGAATTGATAATCTAATGAAAATTTTGCAACACAATCCTGTAATCCAATTACTTTTTAGTGAAACAAGGAAATTCCTCTGGGAACCTAGAACAATGGGGTAATGGAGAAGTTTAGTCAAAACATATTTTCAAAAAAATCGATTACATGAAACATTCCACAAACCCATAAGCTCTCAAGATTTCTTGACATGAGCAAGTCCTTTGCACACTTGAAAAATAATGAGTTTTTCAACAACGGAAATTTCATTTCATATTTATCACCAAAAAATCATTTTCTCTTTGCCATAAAATATATTATTAATCCCAAAGGATTAAATGGTTCAATTTTATGAGGCAAAGAGGATATATTATAGTTATGTAGGTCATAAAAAATAATCATGAACATGACTCCAAATATCAACTATATCAGAAACCAACATGAGAATATATTAATGAGACTATATTTATGATCAATTGTTGGGTTGGTGACAATATTGGTTGATTAATTAAAAATTGTTGCAAAGGAATATGAGAAATTTTTTTTAGATTAACACTTCCCTAAGTTGTTTTCATTTCAAGAGAAAAAATATGAGTTGTTGTTTGCACAAGTAATTTCCCAACCTACAGAAAAAAAAATAATGGTGTGATTAGCTATTAGATAGTTTGGGAATAACTCTTCCTCTAAATGACTTACTTATTGAAATTAAATTAGACTGAAAAGAAAAACAAAGACCAAAATCAAACTAATCCTAAGCAAAGCACACTAAGCTAGTGTAAACTTGAACTATATTGACTGTCATATAATTTATGAAAATTCCAATGTAGTCATCATGTATCCATTTTGTGTCCATTCATTCAAATATCACTGCATTCTTCCTAAGATATAAGAACTATGTGATTTTCCCACAATATTCCCTTTGACATGAGACTTAGTGTTATTGATTGTTGTGATATTTGGGTTCTTTAGACACCTCGTCTTGTTCCTGCAAACCAAATCAATCAAATACAAACATAACCATAAGACTTTAATTCCAACCATCTCCTAAAGATATATTGATCCGAATTATTTTCGACACAAAATGAGAGCGAAGATATAATAAAAAAATGTATAGAGATATATCAGACATCCAATAATATAACAGGGATATAACCATAAAAATAGAGATACAGTAATACACAATTTCTATTAATGAGTGAAATGTACAAAACTGTAGAAATATAGAGTGAAAGACTTGCTAGAATGGTGGCAGCTTATCTTTGAGAATAGATGTGATGGCTACTCGCATTCGTAAGAAGATGATTGTTAAAATGAGGCTCCAAAGGCCTTTTTAACATAAGAAAAATCCAAAACCCTAACCCCGGAAGATGAAAATCCAAAAGGTTTGTGGGCCCCAATGGGGGTAGCTGATACGTCAACTTCTCAGGGGTGTACTTTTGCATATGATCTATGTTTGGGGCACTCGATACACCATTGGAAAGGTATAACCAAGAAGAAATGGTATCCATTGTGTTGAGTTCCTAGGGGATAGGGGGAAGCATTTGTTGAATCTAAACCTTGATGAGATACTTGCCTTGTTGGAGAAGTTATGTTTCTTAGCTTGTTGAAGGTTGTCACAAACCTGTGGCTAGAAGGTTTGGACCTTTTTAACCAGTATGGATACAAGAGATGATTGTGTACAGAACAAATCTTTACGTTTTGATTTAATCTTGTCAACCTACTTCTGCTGGAGAAAATGTGCTTGGACTGAAGCTGCAGTGGTTGTAGTGTTATTTTGTTCACCTTTTGAACAGACTGTGAAGAAGATGAATTTTGTAGTATGAGATACTACCTTGCGACACTATTTAGGTGGGATAGTAGTTGGAACTACCTTTGGTATCATGTGGAGATGACCCCCCAGAGTAATAATGACACTATGGGGTCGAGACTCATAGATAACATGGCGCTTCCACATATATGGTTGTCCCAAGAGAACATCACATACATCCAGTGGAGAAACATCACATAATACCTCATCCTTGAAGGGATGGATGTCATATGACAATCGAAACTACTAGATGAAACGAAGGTCGCATCCTTGGCGTAGCCACCCGATGTTGTATGGTTGTGGGTGTGGTGTTTTCAACAATCCCAACTGTTTGACGACCTCTGATGAGATGAGGTTCTTCTGTCTTCCGCTAGCAACAATAAAATGAAGCGGGGTTCCCTTCACCCACATATGTGAATGAAAAAGGAGCTTCCCCTCTTCAGGATATGTTGGTTCTTCTGGTTTAAATTTTGTGGTCGTGATAGTAGCAGTGGGGTCTGCATCAATGATCTATCTTTTCCCATTATTTTTAAAATCATATTCTTAATCAGGGTTCAAATCCTTTTATTTGATCTCGACCACCAATGGTTGTTTTGAACAACATTTATCAGTGTTGTTCCAAGTTCTTTTTTTGAAATCACACCACTTTCTAGTGTCCTTATTCATCTTTTGGTTACCCTTTTTTTCCTATGTCTTTCACTAATTTCATGAAGGATGGTTGTTAGGGTAGTCTTTATCATACTTCGATTGTTGTGGATTTGCAGACCTGAACTCCCATGTGTTATGGTGCTTAAATTTCTGCTTGATTTTGACATCATATCGACAGGAAACTCCCAGTGATGAGATTTCCAGGAAATCCATTTTGGTTTTGATGTACCTATGCAAAGACCCACGGTATTTCATAACCATATGTTTCTCTGTGTGAAAGGTATGAACGGTATGTAAATTATTTATGAACTCTGAAATTGTTTGGCCCCTCTCTTTTCGCAATGTGGTCCATCTCATATATTGGTCGTCATAATTACCAATAGGGTAATATTGTTCCTTGACCACATCCACAAAAAAATACCAAGTGGGATCGACCCCATATATTCCAGAATCCTCTATGGAAATTTTCTCCTAGTAAGTTTCCCACCAATGTTTGACATGGGGGAGCCTTAAGGAGTGCGAAGGTGATCTTTTCCCTGTCGAAAAAATTGGGAACAGAGAAATACCCTTCTATCATATTTAACCATTTTTCTAGAGCATCCACATATATCTGGCCTTCAAATACGGGAATGTCAAAATTAAATTGTACCTTGAAAGGAGAGGTGCCTCCAAAGTTGTCGCTTGATGAATAAGTTACTACTTCTATCGACAGACGTTGAAGGATGTGGGAAAAATTCTCCATCATTTCATCACTCTGTCGCGTGAGAGCTTGCTCAAGCAACAGATTGATAGAATCTTCTGCTCCGTCATTTTTATTTTCTTCCTCCATGGAGGGTTTCTTGGGTGTGTGAGAGAGATTTTCCACAAGAGAGACAAGCTCGAGAGCCAACTTGCTATACTTGGACCTTGTCAGGGACATGACTGGAAAATGATCAAAAGCAACCTGCTCTAATACCACTGATCCAAATTATTTTCTACACGACATGAGAGTGGAGATATAATAAAGAAATGTACAGAGATATATCATATATCCAATAATATAACATAGATATAACCATAAAAACATAGATACAATAATACACAATTTCTATTAATGAGCGAAATGTACAAAAATATAGAAATACAGAGTGAAAGACTTGCTAGAATGGTGGGAAATTATCTTTGAGAAGAGATGTGATTGCTACTCGCATTCACAAGAAGATGATTGTTACAATGAGGCTCTAAAGGCCTTTTTAACATAAGTAAAAACAAAAATCTTAACCCCAAAAGACGAAAATCCAAAAGGTTTGTGGGCCCTGATGGGGGTAGTTGATACATCAACTTCCCGAGGGAGTAACTTTTGCATACGATCTCCATTTGGGGTGCTTGATACACCGTTGGAAATGTATAAATGATAATAATTAGTTTTGACTGGCCCAAGCTAGTGTCTTTAACAGTCTCTTGGGCCCCAAATCCCCAAAAAACGTCGTTTAGGCCTCAAAATTGTCAGTGTTTCATGGAAACCTGCACAAGAGATCTAGATAAAGCATACACAAACAAATCTTATCAAGAAAAGGAAGAGAGATACAAAATGAAGAAGGAGAATCAATGCATATTATTATCTAATCATTGAGTGAGTGATCTTTACTCATATAGGCAATGACATCCTATAATTAGGAATGCATGCATAATAGTGATGGTCTAATATTAGAAAGTCTAAAATAGAACTAGTCAGTTAATTCCCACTGAACTAGTGTTAAAGTATAAAATAGAACTAGTCAATTAACTCCCACTGAACTAGTGTGTCGGAAATAGAAATTTCTCCAACACCCCCCTGAACATCACAATGGAGTAAAAAATGAGTCTCGGCTACTAGGACACTTTAGGTACTCATGTACAATGCAACTAATGAACACTGAATAAAAATGAGGAAATAGGGAAAACCATGTGGGAACAAAACCCCTCCTCAAAATATAATGTATCAAAAGAAGAAAATGGCAGTTGCTAGGCATCTATGTTCTTCACTGCAAGATTATCCCACAAAGTTTGAAACTTATGCTCACTGAAAGTCTTCGTGAAGATGTAAAAATATTTATGGATTTGATGAAGTCCTTTGGCAACCTGTCTAGCCTTGTACCTCTTGATCCTGTGGACCCATCTTCACTTGAAAATATTCATTTCTGGTGGAAGTGGAACCATATGCGAAGTCTGATTCTTTAGGAGTGATTCATACTCCTTTTGCATGGTTGCTTGCCATAATGGATTTCCCACATCTTTATTGTAGGTTCGTGGATCAGTAGATTGAACCATATAGCAATGCATGGGCATCACATGTTCTGAATCTGAAAGTACATGATAAGTCTCCTCATGATGAGATCGAGTCATCCTCGAATCCAATGGATTCCCTGTAAGGTTGTCTATTACCTGAAGTGTGGTATGTGCCTTCTTGGGCATCTGTTGAAGCTTCGACGTTGGCTTCTTATCTCGTTGTACTACTTTCTTATTTTCATGTACAAAATTTGAGTGTATGGAATCATCTCTGATGTCTAAAACTGATGGAAGAACAAGAGTATATGCATGTTTCACTGGAGGTGCATGCAAAGTACTATCCTTATGTGTAAGTAGAATAGAGGAGTCATCATCAGAAAACCTAGTGAATTTATACAACCTTAACTAGTGATCCACCTCACCAATTGCAATAATGGAATTGTCATGCATGTCAATTACTAAAATTGAATTTGATGTAAATTCAGCCTTTTTACCTTTCTGAGTGATCTGATAAGCTGAGGGCAGATTCATAGAAAAATTTGGAACATTTAGAACATTCTCAAAACTGTCATTGTGGAGTTCCACTCTCCCTTCTCCCACTACTGCTACTGGAGTATCATCCCCCATGAGAATAGGGGATCTTGAGCATGGACTCAAAGAAGAGAAAACTTCATCTTTCTTTTCCATATGATGGGATGAACTAGAATCTATAATCCATGAATCAAGTGATGAATTAATTGCAACCGTAGCATGATGATTACCTTTCTTAGGAGCATGATCTTCTTCCTTCTGCTTCTTGACTCCATTTGGAATGAAGTTTCCAAAGTTGTTTTGTTGAAGTTCCTATTCCATAAGATCCATCTGTTTCTTTATGCATGTGGATTCTTCATGATTCGGTTTATTGCAGTAATTGCACTGCTTTCCCTTCTTCTTCTTCTTGGAATTTGAAGAGTCTTTGGAACCTCAAGAATCATTAAAGGGTTTGGAATATCCATCCTTCCCGTTCTGTTTGGATGACCCTTTTCCATCATGCATGGTGAGTGCATGTGATTTGAGATCTTTCATGAGGCCCATCTATGTGAGTTCTTTCTTCTCTTGTGTTAGAATAATTTGTTTCTCTTGTGTAGACTTGTTGATACAACATTCACCCAAGATCAAAATCAAATATCTAAATTTAGTAAAAAAATATTCTATATTATCAAAACTTTTAGGGTCTAAGGTATTCAACTCTACCTCAAGCATATGACCTCGCATCTCATCCTGCTTGCCAAAGAGTCCTTCCAAGGTGGTCCAGATCTCATTTGGAGTCTTGCATGCAACAACATGAAACCATAAATCAGTGGAGATTAACTCAAGAAGTAGTCCTGTGGCCTCATCCTTAAGATTCACCCATCTGGTCTTCTCAAGCGCTGATGTAGGTTTTGTTTCTATCGCCATCGTAATATTATATAGTCCTTTTATTTTGAGTTGGTGTTATAACCCTAAATTGCACCATACATGCATACCTGGCATTTGGCCCTTTTACTTGCTATTTTTGCTAAGCCATCACTGAGCATATCTTCTTAAAAACCAAATTTTTGAAGATGTATTCACCCTACACCATTACTTCCCATGTACACACGCTTGCTGCACCACTAAAACTCATGTACGTATGCTAGTTGCACCATTACAACCCGCGTATACTCACAAAGGTTGTACAAATTAAAAAGTTGCAAGGAATTCGTTGAGATTACGGGCTATTAGGTAGTTTTCCAATTGTCCCACTGCCTATAGCCCGTCACCCAACCAAATAACCATCCTTTTGTCATATAAAAGGAGTTGTTGGGGTCTCATTCCAAAGCAAAGCATAAGAATAGTGAAACTTTTCCCATTTCACTTTCCCCCCTTGCCCCAAGAATTTGCAACCACATTATGAATTTTGAGCCAGAAATCCCTATTCTTGCATTTTTTCTCCATTGCAAGCCTAATCCATTCCCTAGAGAGATCTGAAGAGGAGAAAGATACGTGGAAGTGCAGTTGGATCTTGGTGAAGAGGAGACTAGACCAGGTTTGCAGAGCAGTTGTCAGTCTCATTGTAAGTAACTTTGTGAGATTAATAAAAAGGAATACTTTTACTGTACCGAATATGATGTGTTCAATCTTTATGTTTGATTTTTATTTGATTATGACATCTAACCCACTAATTCATATATAATATGCATGTTCGTAGTTATTTGTTTGTCTGTTTATGAATGCAGGTCATCCTTGGGAGGAGACTTGTAGTCGAGGAACAACCGAACGCAAAAGGATCGACACCGGACGTGGAGTTTAAGGTAGAGCTACCAGATCTTTTTACCTTGTATTTTATGCATGAATGTGGGGTGTATTTGGGGTAGTTGTTAAAGAGTAGGAGACTTTAGATGGTTAGCTTTGCCTACATGTTGAACTCTAGTGTAGTCCATAGGGGGGTCTTCCCACTTTGGTAGAATTAGCGACCATACTGGGGAAACCTCTAGGGTTTTAGAGAATATTTTATGGGTGTTTTAATTGGTTTGATTACCTTTTTTGAGTTTCTATAAGTTGCTAAGTATTTAAGGGATTATGGTCGACCATACCAGTACTCCCTGCCTTGTCAGCCTGACTGTTAGTTTTATTTTTTGACAATTTACATAGGTTTATGCGACATGTAGTGGGTCTGCACACGTACATACGCGCCCTAACTTTAGACAATTCACGTACATATGAAGGCTTCTTAAGTGTAAGTAGCGCGCCCGTGTCAAGAAATTTTTTCGGAAAGAAGAGGTAGTCAACCTCTTCCCTAATTGAAGTCATACTTCTTAGGGGTTTCTTGATCTAGTGCTGGTCTCTGTTACAGTCTTTAGCCTGGGTTTGACATCAGTTTGCTTGTCTTTTTAAAAAAAAGATTTCTTGTGTTTCCTAGCCTTTTTAACTTATTTTTAGTTTGAAATTTTAAGAAAAATGAGTTTCATTTTGAAAAACAATTCCCCCTCATGGGGGGGGAGGCGCATGAATCGTGTATTCATCAGTTTTTTTTAGAATCTTTTGTTACTTCTTCTTTGATTGGAAGAAAATATATAAAAAAAAACTTAGCTTGTTAGGTCTCTTTCTTTCTTGGCATCTTCTTTGCATTGTTATTTGAAAAAGAAAAATAAATTAGCATAGTGTTGTGTTTTCTTCTCATCTTAAAAGCATTTCAAAAGAAAAATAAGAAAGATAATCCTTCTTTGCTAGTGTTCTTATAATTTTCATTTTTTGCAAGAGTCTTGACAACATCAGTTGCACTACCGCACCCTTTTGAGTAAATCAAGCTACTAAAAACAATGCATAGTATAAAAGTAACTATAATTTTTGTTTGTAGGGTCAAGCAACTAGTTTAGGGTTAGGGCCTTGAATTAGGTTGGAGAAGAAACTCTTCAAGGCTGTTAAATTAAACATTGCAGTCTGAGTTAGGGAGTGTTAAAGTTCAGTGACATGAAGGTTATCCAGGACCCCCCTCTAAAACATGGGCTAAACACGAGGTTGCGTGCAGAAAGGTAGTGAAGATAACCCCTCCAAAGCCGGACCAAGCATAGTGGGGAACGCATATTGAGGACTTGTTGTGGGATACTATCGGTTGCATTTTCCTATGGATCTTCATGGACCCTGAATCCGTTCGGGATCCTCAGTTATCTTCTAGACCACTTTCTCTCAATACCCTCAGTAGGTTTCAGGCTTGTTACCCTGCTCATTGTGGTCCACCCGACTATTGACTATACCCGCTTGGTGACTGTTTGTGATATGGAAACTCAGTTGCCTTTATTTTAGGGACTTACACAGGTGACTGCGGGGGTATACCGCAGTACCTATTATAGACATCGGGTCAAACTTTGCAGATTATACCCAGAGGGTGCTTCCATGTTCGAGTTTCACTTGCACCAATAAGTTTCTCTAGTGTTGGTTGGCATGACTGTCCTTCCAACTAGATAGTCATATGCTTGATTTTTATTTAGGAACTTTTAGTGTGTGATATGTTCTCCCTAGTTTTCCATAGTGAGTTAGTCAGTCATTGCTTTGGGTCTCTGACCTAGGGTGGTAGACCGCCCACTCTACCAATCGTGAGGACTTTTTGGTCTTCTGCTTAGAAACGTGGAGCCGCCTCATTATAGGCATTGTTTTGATAACAATGGTTTTCCATAGTCAGTGTGTGAGACTTTTACGGACTTGAACAATCCCGCAAGGGGAGAACCTGTGCATAAGATATTCATGGCTAAAGTTCCTGACAATACCAACCAAGGAACCCCTTCGCAAGGGGATTCTTGTGCTTTTCCTTTCTTCGAAAATGTTGGTGTCCCTTTGATTGCCACTTTGTACATTCATGGGTTGAATGTGGGACTACCAGTTTGGTTGGGAACCATCCAAAAGGTCTCCAATTCTCTTGAATCTTCTCAGTTAAGCACCTTATGTCATGGGCATAATGTGGATGTTCCTTCGTCAACAAAGTCTTCTCCTCCTCCTTCTCCCGCCTTTGGTGAAAGTAAAGTAACTAGTAACCGGAAGTCTAAATGAAGTAGAAAGGGGAAGAATAGAAAGAAGTCACCAAACTCTACAAGTCATGTTGGAGATAGGTCATCAACCTATGCAAGTCATGTTGGAGATAGTTCCTCAACCTCAGCAAGTCATGTTGAAGACCAACACCCAGCCTCTGCAAGTCATGCTGGGGGAAAGCACCCACCCTCTGTAATTCATGTTGGGGGGAAAAGTCCAGTCACTGCAAGTCATACTGGCAATAGGTCTGTAGCCTCTACGAGTCATGTTATCGACCCATCACCAACCTCTACAAGTCATGTTATATATGTGCAAACAACCACAACCATTCATGCTGGGGGAATTGATTCTATTGAGAAACCTAGATGGATATGATGTAAGCCTAAGTTCCCTTGTAAGCTTTGCAAGGGAGATCACCTTACTCATTTATGCCCTAGCCTTCCAGAGGTACAAATATTGTGGTCCTTGTCTGCAATCTCTTATGATTATAAGTCTTCTGAGGTTTCCTTACAGTTTATTCAGTCTTTGGATGATGAAGTGGTCATGCCTATGTAGTCGTCGATTGATCCCACTCCTCTTTTGGGGGGTGAGGTGCCTTTAGAACATGTAGTCTCACAGCCTATTCATCCATTGGTTGAGAAAGTGGTCACGCCAATGCAATATTCGGTTGATCCCACTCTTCTATTGGAGAGCGTCGAGTCTACCAAAGTGGTCATGTCG
This sequence comes from Picea glauca, assembly GCA_000966675.3. Classification (NCBI taxonomy): domain Eukaryota; kingdom Viridiplantae; phylum Streptophyta; class Pinopsida; order Pinales; family Pinaceae; genus Picea; species Picea glauca. The sequence continues at coordinate 303,085 of JZKD02S0189721.1, read as the reverse complement.
TTGCAATCTTCGAGAGTGATGTGTCTACCGACTATGTGTTTAACATTTCCAGTTCAGTACTTTCAGAACAAGAGGGCATTCTGCACAGTTTGAGCAAAGTCCAGGGATGATTTTAGGGATGAAAATTTATTTTAAAATGTAGAAACCTTGGCGAATCTTACTAATCCTTCATATGCCAACTATAAATGTTTGGCGATATTTTTGTAAAAATATTCAAATTTCTAAGGATTTTATATAGTTTTTATAAAATTTTGGCGATTTTTAAGGTAAAATAATTTTATCCTATAGAATTTGGGCGAATCATTTTTAAAACAACGAATCTCATTTTTGGAAAAACCATGGAAAATTAGGCCATGAGCGAAATTTATCCCCTAAAATCATCCATGGAGCAAACCCCCTCCAAGCCTTAGGATGGTTTCCTTTGATTGGAATGATCTTGTTGAGCCTCGTCTTTCTTCTTATACACCTTTTCAAATAAGTGTTGAAGTTAATTCAACAAACATTTATCGATGTATTGTGGATGAAGGAGCCTCTACAAGTATTTTATCCTCCTCGGTTTGGAAAGTCTTGGGATCTCCCAAGCTTGTGTCTACTTTGCATGAGCTGTTGGATTTTGGTAGACGTCCTACTGAATGTTTGGGGGTTCTTCCTCAGTTGCCTATCTTTTTAGGTGGGAAGACTCTCCTTGTTGATGTTATAGTGGTGCAAGGCCCGTTAGATTTCAATATTCTTCTCGGGCGTGATTATGTATATGCTATGAACATTGTGGTCTCTACGCTCTTCCGGGTGATGTATTTCCCTCATAATGGAAGCATTGTCACTATCGACCAACTGGAATCTGATAATCACCATCCTATTATATGTTCCTAGTGTTCATGTAGACTCTACCTCGCTACGGCTTAATTATGTGGCATCTCATCCTCGGTGTTCAACTGCTTCTGAGCAAGAACCTGTGCAATCATGTTTTCCTTCTCGACACTTGGTCTTAGAAATTGATCCATTGGTTTATCCAATGGGGGCAAGGGAGCCCTTGCTTCCCCATCTTGGTCCAAGTGATCTTGAGTCTCCTTCTGAGTCTGATCTCGTTGTTTGTAGATCCTCAATCCCTCATGCTTGTGATTCTTTACTGATAGACTTTGCCAGTCCTAGCCAGAGCCTCCATCGTCATATGGAATATGGTCACTTTAACCCACCCTTTGGGACTGTCGACCCTCGTTTGCGTGATTTCTCGGATTTTGAATTGCCTTTAGATGAGTCTGTCCTTGAATCCATGACTACTGTTTCTATACCGTGGGAAGACTTACATCGTGGTTTGTGTTTTCTTCACTTTTGGGAGACTTTCCAAGTTGACTATCGAAGAGACTCTTGGTCTGAGCCTAGCAGTGGGCTCTACATGAACCAGTTTCATACATGAGTCATAGCCCCTGCGAGTCTTCTTTTAATCCCTTTTCAAACTCTTTAAACATGAAAATGTTGCCGAGAGATATTGTTGTCCTTCACGCTTGCCAAACTAAAATTTGAAGGCACATCTTTCTGGTGGTAGTTTACCCCTTTTTCGGTCTAGATGGTAAATTTTATGAACAAAAGGTACGCTCTAGGAACTTCGGTTAACTAGAAGAGTATTCTCGGGTATAAGTTTAACCCTTTTTCGGGCCCGAGGGACTAAATTTATGAAAAAGGAACCCCCACAGAGTCCATAGTTAAGCTCTTTTTAGACTCCCTAAAATTGAAAAGATTTCTGAGTGACCTTGTTCCTTCACACTCATTAAAATGGTCCAGAAGAACATCCCCTATGGAGTCCATAGTTAAGCTCTTTTCAGACTCCTTAAAATTGAAAAGATCGTTGAGTGACCTTGTTCTTTCACACTCGTTAATTGGTTTAGAAAAACATCTACTCGCATGAGTTTACCCCTTTTTCCAGCCTGTAGATTAAGGAGGAAAAAGGTACACCTTAGGAGATTCGTCTTGCTGGGAGATTTCTCCTAAGTAGATTTTATACTTTTTCCAGCTAAGGAGACTAAATGTAGAAAAAGGCCGCGAGTCCATAGTTAAGCTCTTTCCAGACTCCTTAAAATTGAAAATATTGTCGAGTGATCTTGTCTATGTCATTCTTGTTAAAATGGTTTTGAATAGACGTCTTTTCGATGCTAGTTTATCCCATTTTCAAACCGACTAGAATACCTTCTAAAAAGGTACCCCAGCGGAGTCTTATTTTATTCTTTTTCAGACTCTTTAAAAATGAAAAACCATTAGGCTTACCTTCTCTGGGCTCGTGAAAAATACATTGAAGGGGGTTTCATCGTGTCCTGCTAATCACACTTGAATCTTTGCATCTTTGGCCTAATGACGGCTCCATGTTGCTCTCAACAGAACCTTTGAAGCATGCCTTATACACAAGCATTGTATCACTTTGCCTCTGCGACCCGACACCTGACCCATGGAGGAATTTTCCTCGAGTGTCCTTTTCCTACTCATGTCTCTTTGCTATGAGCATTAGTGTGTTCCTTGTGCTTGGAACTAGTATAATTTGCGACACTCATTCCTCCTTTGTAACATAGCATTATTTTATTCTCTTTCAAGATCTTCAAAATATTGAAAAAGACAAAAAAATAAAATATACCCTAAAAAGAGGACAGGAAAAGTATTTTCTTTTTTTGGTAGCACAATGAGTCACCCTTAGACAAAGAACATCCTTTTGTTTGTCGTCAAGCATTGGGATTGAATATTACCTTAGGAAGTTGTTCTCACTACATAGAGCTGTGTCCTCCTCCATTTGGTTATTCTTCCAAACACATGGAGAGTTTGCGTTGCCTCCTACATCGTGAACTTATGTCAGTTTCATGCTGCCTGAGTCTGATCATCAATCGTGCTATTTTCCAAGGGAACTTTTACCCAACTTGAGTCAGCCTTTCTGTAGTTTGTCTCTTTCTCTCATGCCTAGTCATCCCCATAAGTCCAATCAAGACTTTGTTCGAAATCAATGAAGTTCTTTGCTTGATCACCGGGATTCTCTTGTTTGTTCCCCGACGAGTCATCGAAGACCTCTGGGTAGTGATGTTGTACACTCATATTACACCCCTACTCGAGTTTTGAAGATATTGAAGTTGTTGCTCGAGCTCTGAGGTCCTCATCTCCAGCCATCAGGCGTCATTTGGCTTCTTAAAGATGGATACTATACATGTATATCTTTGATTTTAAGATGTAGATCCATTGTGTATTGCTTGCGGCTACACTTTATATAGTTATATGACATGGATATGCAGTGTATTTGATTGGAAGCCATGATTTATTTCATCGCGAGCATGGGTATGCCCGCCTCGGTGAAACAATTATTATTTTTGCAGATGACACCTCTTGAACTCTGGTCCCAGGATCACTTGCTTCGTACGTTGGTGAATATTTTTAATCTATTTCAACCATCAGATTCTCTTCTGACCTCACACATTAGGGGGCATATGTTATAACCCTAAATTTCACTATCCCCTTTACTTGTTATTTTTGCCAAGCCATCACTGAGAAACTCTTCTTAAAAACCATATTTTTGAAGATGTACGTGTCCTGCACCATTAATTCCTCATACACACGCTTGTTACACCACTACATCTCAGGTACGTATGCTAGCTACACCATTACAGCCTGCGTATACTCACAAAAGTTGTAAAAAATAAAAAGTTGCAAGGAATTTGTTGAGATTATGGGCTATTGGGTAGTTTTCCAACTGTCCCATCCCCTATAGCCCGTCACCCAACCGAATAATCATCCTTTTGTCATATAAAATAAGGTGTTGGGGTATCATTCCAAAGAAAAGAATAAGAACATTGAAACTCTACCCATTTCACTTTCACCCCTTGCCCCAAGAATTTGCAGCCACATTGTGAGTTTTGAGCCAGAAATCCCTATTCTTGCCTTTTCCCTCCATTGCAAGCCTAATCCATTCCCTAGAGAGAGTTGAAGAGGAGAAATATACGTGGAATCACGGTTGGAGCTTGGTGAAGAGGAGCCCAGACCAGGTTCACGGAGCAGTTGTCGATCTCATTGTAAGTAACTTTGTGAGATTAATAAAAAGGAATACTTTTTTTGTCTCGAATATGATGTGTTCAATATTTATGTTTGATTTATATTTGATTATGACATCTAACCCACTAATTCATATATAAGATGCATGTTCGTAGTTCTTTGTTTGTCTATTTATGAATGCAGGTCAACCTTGGGAGGAGACTTGTAGTCGAGGAACAACCGAACGCAAAAGGATCGACACCGGATGCAGAGTTTAAGGTAGAGTTACCAGATATTTTTACCTTGTGTTTTATGCATGAATGTGAGGTGTATTTGGGGTATTTGTTAAAGAGTAGGAGACTTTAGATGGTTAGCTCTGCCTACATGTTGAACCCTAATGTAGTCCATAGAGGGGTTTTCTCGCTATAACAGTTGGAATGTCACCTTGGGATTCCAATCAAAATAATTGTATGGTGTGAGGATTACCACCAAGTTTGACTGTATAATAGTTGTCCTATCTATCTCTCCCAATGTTTCTAAGAACCCCTAAAAATTTACTCTCAATCTGCAAGTGAAAAATTAAGAAATCGCTGCATGAAGGACACTTTAAGTGAAAACAAGTATCAGTTTGAGGATATGATCTTCCGACCTACTTTCTAAGAAAACGGTGAGGAATCTCACCAAACAGTTGAAAACCCACTTGCAAAATGGGTCAGTTTACTTCTCATGCAGGTTGTTTCTTTAAAAACTTAATATTTTGGGAGAAATCACTGTAGAAAGGTACGACCACAAATTCGTATCAATTTCAGGAGGCTATCTCGTGGCTTAATTTCTGAGCAAATGGTGAGGAATTGTGCCAAATGGTTGAAATCCCACTTGCAGAATGGGTCGATTTACTTTCCAACTGGGTCATTTCCTCAAAACATTAATACTTTTGGAGAAATAATGGCTAAAAGGTACAACCACGAATTCGTATCAGTTTCAGGAGGCTATCTTGTGGCTTACTTTCTAAGCAAACGATGAGGAATCTCGACAAACGGTTGAAAATTCACTTGCATAATTGGTCGATTTACTTCCTAGGCAGGTCGTTTCCTCAAAAAAAAATAGTTTTCGAGAAATCACTGTTGAAAGGTACGACCATGGATTTAGGTTGTCGAAACTCTGATTTTCCTTATTCTTTGGCTTGTATGGCTTGCTCCAAGCAACGTAGCTCTGATACCATGTCAGTGTTTCATGGAAACCTGTACAAGATATCTAGCTAAAGCATACACAAACAAAGTTTATCAAGAAAAGGAAGAGATATACACAATGAAGAAGGCGAATCAATGCATATTATTATCTAATCAATGAGTGAGTGATCTTTACTCATATAGACAATGACATCCTATAATTAGGAATGCATGCATAATAGTGATGGTCTAATATTAGAATGTCTAAAATAGAACTAGTTAGTTAATTCCCAATGAACTAGTGTTAAAGTCTAAAATATAACTAGTCAGTTAACTCCCACTGAACTAGTGTGCCAAAAATAGAATTTTCTCCAAAAAAAATGGCCTCGAAAGTTTGGGACCCGAAAAACTGTCAAGGTGGAAAACTGGGTTTCGAGCCAGTGGAATAGGTGGGTGGCCATCGATATTCACCTGGATTATATATGCCCATTACCAATCATGGTCATGCTTAAAATTTAAATAAAAAAATTGATTCAAAATCATCAACCTTGCAAGCTTAGGCATTTATTTCCTCTTGTCATTAATGATAGTAATATGAAATATTTGTATGATCATCTTCAACCTTGTGAGAGGCAAGAGGAAATCATTATGGATGTGATAGAAATTTAGACACTCTGGTAAGGTAGAAATAATCTTAGATAACATCCAAGATGGATTTATTCCCCCATCATGAATGCAAGGTATAATTAGAAGTCATAATTGAATGAAGTGAGTAAGATCTGATTTCTAAATGGTGATAAGTTGATTTGTTATGATGGGAACATCCATGAAATTGATATCCTCAAGTTCCCAAGAGTGTTCTAAGTAGAGAAACCAGAAATTTCACTTCCTTGATCTCATTATCTCATAACAAATTAAGAAAATTAAATGTTGATGAGTATGCAACTTTTCTCTCTACTAGATAGGTTTTTCATCCCAAAAAACTAAACATATAATCTGGAAAAAAAATCAGCAAGCTCATGAGTAAGAGAGATCAAATAAAAGATGGTCTAACATAACCCAAACATGCTTATCTTTCCAAATTATTAATAAATTGAGTTTTGGGCCAAGGAATGTTGAAGAGTGTGGGGCCTAATAGATTGATGAGTTACAACCCACAATAAATTTCACATCTTGAAACCTATTATCATGTCTTAAATAAAAACAAATGTTGAAAACTTGAAATTTAGAATCTTAGAAGTTGCATTGAGATTTATCACCGAGGTATTTACAAATCTCAACTATTTCAATGGATTCAACATCGAGATAAGTGTGTAGTAATCAACCATGATAAAAAACATGTCATTCAATAATGTAACTAGAATGAGTGAATTAAAATCAACAAATCTAAAATATAGAAAGATACTTTCCAAGTAAATATCAAGTTTGAAATTATTGTGATTGATAGGAATGAGATCAAATTTTGAATCATACACTAAGATTAGTAAATGAAATGGTTGATTCTAAAGAAATTTCTGAGAGATATTCTAGCAAGAATATGATATAACAGTTTTGCCCATAATGTTTAAAACATGCATCCAAACAGTCTAAAATAATATCTCTTGTTGTTGTGTATAAGAGGAAACTTGGATCACATAAGATGAAAGATAAAAGATAAAATATTCTTAAAAAATTAATTATATAGAGCATAATATATGTGCAACCAATACCCATAAATTAAACTAAAAGTACTGAATAAAACAACTCAAAATAAATAAAAATCAGTTAATCTCACTATCCTAAGAAAAGTCTATACAAAAAATCATGTTAGTTGAAAGTACCCAAAGGAAACAATCATTGGGAAAGAAACCAATTGGATAACTCCAAACTCATGATAAAATAATCATCCAAAGGAATTACAAGGAGTTGGAGTGGCTTGGATTTCAAATGGGAAGAAATTAATCATGAAAACTTCCATTCGTTGTGTATAGGACAACAAAATTAGAATTTAAAAGAATGTCAATCAAGCGAGATTTTTCAATTAGAATCATGTAGATATGAACATGGGACAAATATGGGTGCACATTTTCACTACAAGAGGGACTAAATAACATCTTTTATTTAAAAGACCCACTTGCAATATGACAAAATGCTTGAAAAAGATTTGGCATGGTGAACATGCATAGAATCCATTGATATGAAAATTACCACGACACGTATGAATTTTTGAGAATGAAATAAAACAATAAGTGTGCAAGAATTCTATTTCTTTCCACCTTTTATGAAAATTTCATGTATTTTTCAACCAACATTAATAAAAAGAAAGGAAAATGGAAAACTAATTAAAAACTAGAAATCAAAACTAAACTATGCAAAGGAAAGACACTAGCCTATTCTACCTTACTCCTATCCTACCCTACTCCTATCCTACACTACATTGGGTGAAAAGAATGGGATATGTAAATTCATAATGCAGTGTAGAAATCCATGTAATCCCAAGCCTACAAACATATGTTCATGGAAAAATATTAGTAGTTTTAACATACCCAACCACCCACAGGTCGAGCTACTCTACTTCAAGCCCGCTCTCAGTCTTCTTTTTCTTATAGAAACCTTTCACATTAATAAATATGCATAAAATAAAGGAACTAAACAACTTGCACAACAATAACCAAAAAGCATGCATACTCTAAACATATCAAATTCAACGATAAATAAATACACATCGGAAATAATTCATACATAGGTAAATAATACCATAATAGAGAGAACTTATCTTTTATAGAAGATAACCACCGACTGGATGCAGACCAAGGACATTCTACCCAATAGTAGAAATTGTTGTTCCAAGTATCAATAGCAATGTCACCCCCGAGCTAGGGCTATGAATCCACAAGGACAGTTCTAGAGTGTTACTTGGCTTCCAAATGAGTCAGCACTCAAGCTTTCAAAGGCTTCCCAAAACCCACAACAATCCAAGTACCTAGCTCTCTTCTACCCAGCCTACACAACCCAAGAGAATGGACCCCCACCCTTCTCTACCAGGAAGTCCCTCAGATAGTCCCTCTCCTTCTAGGGCTCCAGTGCACCTGGTCCAGAATATCCATGTTGGGACTCTTAGGACTCGCAACCATGATAAAATATGGACACAGGCCAAGCATCTCAAACATCTAGGCCTCAAATCATGGTTGGTTTACACCAACAATCTCCACATCCAACAATACCATGGTTTCTCCTCAACAATTCATATTCCTTTCCCAAGCCAAGACACGGATGAGGAAATATGAGTGGGTGACAGAAATGAATGGAGTGAGATCTCCATGAGAGGTGTGAAACAACAAACAATCAGGTGAATTAATGTGTGAGGTAAGAGATAAGTTACCAACAACATCATGAGAACGAGGGAGGGAGTGAGAGAGAGAACAAATGAACCCCCCCAACAGACCAGGGATGGTTTATGTAATACCTGGGGATCAAGAACCCCTTGGACTTCCCCCAAGAATCTTACTTAACTACTATTCTTTATTAATAAAAATGGAGAATAAAATATAAAATAAAATTCTTAGCCCCTCAATCCCCCCTCTCTTGTCGAATCATAGCCCTCTATAACTCTAGTCCTTTTCCGTCTAGCAGCCAACGATGTGATTATTATTAATAATGATCAAAATATTACATTTCTTGGACACACTAGCCTTTTAATAATTGTTTGGGCACTCTGGCCTATCAACAGTGTAACAATACATTATTTAATATGGGGGCTCAAATCTCGGGGTGTAACATCCCCTACCCCTTATTTTGTCACTATCCTCAATGTATATACAAACATGAATCAAAATTTCAAAATTCATTCAAAAGGTTTTGGGTACTCTTCCCACATGGCATCTTCATGCTCCCAGGTAGCTTCTTCAGGACTGTAGCAGGTCCACTGGACTTTACCATCTTTATAACTCGATTCCAGATAATTTTTACTTTTCTATCGAATATTCGCACCGGATGGACCTGAAAGTCTCCCTCTGTCTCTACCTGAATCAGATGCCAATCAATAACATGGTTAGGATCATGTACATATTTCTTTAGCAAAGACACATGAAATACATTATGCACATTCATGGAAACAGACAATGGAAGCATGTATGCAACTGAACCTATTTTATCCAATATTTCGAATGGACCACATAATCTGGTTAACATTTTTGTACAACTACCCAACTTCAAATAGCTCTTCTTGGGATTTACTTTCAAAAGAACATGCTCCCCCACTTTAAATTCTCTTTCTATCCTATTCTTATCTACATAAATTTTTTGTCTATCCCAAGCTTCCTTTAAATTCTGCTTAACCTTAACCATCTAATCTTCCATATCCTTGAGCAACTCTATCTCAAGTACCACTCTATCTATTGGGTTTTCCTAGCTTACTGGGGTACTGCATTTCCTACCATACAAGGCTTCAAATGGGCTCATCTTTAATGAATCTTGATACCCATTATTATAGGCAAACTCAACCAAGTGCAAGTAATCTTCCCACTTAGATGACTTATCCATCACATACATTCTCAACATTTATTCAATTACTTAGCTGACCCTCTATGTCTTCCCATATGACTGTGAATGGTATGCTATGATAAAGTTCATATTGGTACCAAATCCTTTAAATAATCCCTTCCAGAAATTCAAATTAAACTTTGTGTCTCTATTTGAGACAATTGTCCTAGGTATCCCATGCAACCTAGCAATTTCTTTCATGTAAATTTATGCAATATTCGTTGTTGTATGATTTGTTTTCACAGGAACAGAATGAGAATCCTTTGTCAATTTTTCAACCACTACCATGATTAAATCATGTTGCATCATTGTCCTGGGCAATTTAGTTATAAATTTAATGGTTATCACTTCCCATTTCTTCTCTGGAATTGGTAATGGTTTTAGCAAAAAGAACTGGCTTCTTACTACTGTAATTGTTTTCTAGTAACTGGGATGTCAAACATATGGGACATTATGAATTTTTTTAATACCAACTTTGTAAGTTCTCTAGAAATAGGGACATAAATTATGTTTTTATGAATAAGTAATACATCTTCCTTTATCTCATACTCTTTCATTTTTTGTTGTACATCCTCTTGATGCAATATTTCCTTTACCTGTAGGTGATGTTGATTTTTAACAACATCATCTAAAATTATTCTCTTCAAGTCTGACTGATGCATACTAACAGTTGTAGCATACATGAGATGTACTCGTATACTAAGTTCATCGACAACTTTATTTTCTTTTCCTTTGATATGCTTGATATCAAAGTTGTATTCACTTAAAAATTCCAACCATCTTGTTTTCCTGGCATTCAAAGTTGGTTGTTCAAAAAAATACTTCAGACCATTTTGGTATGTTCTTAATTCAAATCTCTTCCTCGTGAGATAATGCCTCCACGTCTTCAATGCATGAAAAATGGCATCTAGCTCCAAGTCATGTGTGGCATAGTTCCTTTCATGTTCCTTAAGATTTCTAGACTCATAACCAATGGCATGTCCATTTTGAGTGAGGACTCCACTAAGTCATTCCTTATATTCATTTGTACATACCAAAAAAATTTCATTTGGGTCAACAATCTTTAACACATGTGCACTAGTGAGTAACTCCTTCAAAAAATTAAAGTTCTTTTCACATTCATATGTCCATTCAAATTTCATTCCCTTCTTTTGAAAAGAAGTGATGGGATGAGAAATCTTAGAGACTCCAGCTATAAATATTATGTAGTAACCAACTAATCCCATAGAAGATCTAACTTATGAAACATTCTTGGGCGTTGGCCATCCTCTAATGGCTTCAATATTTTTTGGATCCATTGCTATACCCTGTTCCGAAATAATGTGCTCCAATTAATGGATCTATTCTTGATAGAAAGAACACTTACTTAGCTTGGCATACAACTGATGTTCCCTCAACACTTGAAATACCAATCTTAGGTGATGTTCATGATCTTCTTCTGACTTAGAATAGACAATTATGTCATCCAGGAATACTATGACAAACTTATCCAAGTAATCTCTGAATATGCCATTCATTAAGAACATAAAGACAACTAGTGTGTTGGTCAGTCCAAATGGAACCACTACAGATTCATAATTCCCATACCTAGTTTAGAAGGTTGTCTTATGGATGTCTTCTTCCTTTATTCTTACCTGATGGTATCCTGATCTCAATTCTATCTTCGAAAATATATTTTCTCCTCTTAAATGATCAAATAGGTCATCAATTATGGGTAAATGATACTTGTTCTTTATAGTAGACTTATTTAGTTGTCAAAAGTCAATACACAGCCTCAAGGTCCCATCCTTCTTTTTGACAAATAGTACGGGCGCTCCCCAAGGTGAAACACTTGGGTGTATGTACCCTTTCTTCAACAATTCCTTCAACTACATTTTTAATTATTTTAACTCTGTTGTGCTCATTCTATAAGGTGTATTTGATACTGAAGCAACTCCTGGAACTAAATCAATAGAAAAATCTATTTCCCTTTTTGGTGGAAACCTTGGTATTTCCTAGAATACATCCTCAAATTCTTGCAATACTGTAAACTATTCAAGACTTGGCCCTTTTGTCTTTTTCGGCTCCTCCACATGGACTACATACAACTAACACCATTTTTTGAAACATCTCTTCAGCTGTAAGGATGAAATCTCCCTTATAGAGATGGTTCTTGGTACACCTTTCATAGTTCTTTGTTTTCTATCTCCATCAAGACATGTAAATGTCTTGCTATGACAATCTAGGACAACATGATGCTTTTCCAACCAATCCATTCCAATTAGAATATCATAAGACCCTAATGGTATGATATTTATATCAACATTAGTGCTCATACCATTAATAATTATGGAACAACCTCTAACCATATCATGGATTCTCCTTTTGGTTCCAGTAGCTAGTTGAACCAAACTTGATTTCCCAATCTTATTTTTCTCCAAATTTAATCTATCCACTATTTCAGGGTCAATGTAACAATGACTTGCTCCTGAATCAATTAAAATAGAAACAAATTGATTTATGATCTTACCTTCCACCTCGATCATGTTGGATTGGTGTTATGCTTGTCGATCATCTAAGGCTGCATAAATTCTTCCCATGTCTTCGAGTGTCGTATCCTCTTGGATGTTGTGCACAGTCTTCAATCTATCCTTTATGTTAGGGAAATCCTTGTACAGGTGATCTTCCTTGCATCCCCAACATTGGATTGGTGGTCTTCTCCTTTTTCCCAAGGAGTCTTCTTTCTTGGATTCATCCTTAGCATACCGTTCTTGATTATTTTTATTAGGTTCATTTCTATGGAAAGGAGGCTTGAATCCCATCTTCCTCTGATCAAACTTCTCCTTATTATACTTCCAATATTTCTACATGGATTCTATACCCTAGCCTTGCTCATACAGGTACTTAGCTTCCATGATAGCCTCAGTTAATGGCTTGGGTTCATCATACTGAATATTTTCTTTATAAAATGTTGGAAGTCCACCCAAAAACCTATGTATTTTCACCTTTTCATCATTTATAAACCCAACATACTTTAACAACCCCAAGAACTTCTTCTCATATTTTACCATGGACATGCTTCCCAACCAGATTTCAAAGAAATCCTACATTTTCTTGTCATAGAAATGATCTGAGAGGTACTCCTTCTGAAAATACTTCTTGAACTTCTTCCAAGTGATCCTATTCTCATTAGTATCCTCAACGTGCTTCAGCTGGTCCCACCACATGGCATCTTTCCCATGTAAATGGTAGGTGGAAATTATGGCTTCTAGGTTTGATGAATAGTTATGAAATTGGAAATATCTCTTGAGTCCAAGAAACCATTATTCAACATCATCTTCCCTTTCCCTTTCACCACCAAAGGATGGTGGCTTGAGCTTCCTCAACTCTCCTTGCAAACTGTCCATTTCATTCCTTCTTCTTTGGTTCCTAATAGGAGATGCCTTTGGACTACTTATGGAATCTTCCGATGCATAATACCTTCTTGCCGATAAAGGAGGTGAGTGATTCCTATGAGCTCTACTATCACTCTTGGAATAACCATCTCTTCCACGATCATCTCTTCTTTCATGATACATGCCTTCTTCCTCTTTCTTTGAGCCATTCTTTGCTTGTCCTTGCAACTGATTTAAGCATTGCAACACTTGATCATTTATCTAACTTTTCAATCTCATAAACCTCTCATTGTATACCTTGTATCTATGCACTTATATTTTCAAGATTATTACAGTTTCTATCAGTGTTTCTTACTCCCCTCAGCCCTTATGTCCGTTGGATTTTGTCTCAGCATCTGGCCTCTTTATCATGGCTGGAGGCTCCCTCACATTCTTCCATTTCTTCAATATACATTCTGAGCTGATATGTTCAAACTCTTTAATTCTCCAAAATGTGTAAGTGACCATTTTGTTAGAAATAAGAATATGAGAAACAAAAAATTTCAACAATGCTACAGGTCCTTTCAACTCATGAAGAATATAAATAACACTTCCATCTTATCCCTAGGTTGATACATAAATCAATTATGCACATGCGCTTCCTTCAAACCATTTTCCCAAGTGACCACGGCTCAAAACTACGGCCAAATCCTTCCTTAATGCCTTTTCCTTCCTCAAAACAAAATTTGGCCACTAGCCCCCTTTTTACTCCGACCGAGGTCTCATAGGACCAAGGCACATGACCAAGCACTTAGTAGGAGGCACTTATCCAGGATGAGATCGACGGTCATAATCCATTTTGGAGATTGTATATGCACACATCTTAACATTGGAACACGTACTCATCACTTAAATTCAATACAATTGTGGTTTGAGTTTGAAATCTGATCGTAGATCGGACGATCCGTATTCATTGTAGAGATTATAAAGTGCAGTGGTGGATCCCACCTTTGGCATACCCATATTTTTTATGAAATACATAGTTATACATGTGAAATCCGATTATTTTTTGGAACTTTAATATTACGTTGGAGTATTAAAACAAATATCCACCATAGATCTGTAGTTCTAACGGTCAATAGGATCTCTGGGACTCCAAGCTTTGGGAATTCCTGACGGTACACACTCTCAATTATTCCAGAGTGCCAAGTCTCTGGAGTGCAAGTTCTACTACTATGTATCCTCTTTAATCAATGGATAAGATGGACTCTGACCTTCGAGCCTTCAAGAGTCCTTGACCCCAACTTCTTATACCTTGAATCCTCCAAAGTGCCAAGTCTCCAGACTACGCGATCTACTACCACATGTCCTCTCCCAATCAATGGTAAGGATTTACTCCACTCTTTGGAGCTTTGGGAGGTTTCACCTTCATCCCACTTCATTCCTTTTGAATGTCAGATTGGCAAACTCCCAAAGTCTTCGTCAACAACTAAGCACCAAGGGGTGATATGTGGAAGAAGATAAGGAATGGACACATGACCCTATCTTACGAGAGACATGTTTCATATACAAACTAGAACGAATGTTATTTGAAAAACATGAAACATGGTGACACATGGAAAACATCAAATGTGTCCATGTCACCCTAGGTGATGTCAGCAAGACACGTCACTCCAGTGCCTCACGACTTCAAGACTTCAGGCTTCAGAACTTTGGGAGACTTCTCCGCACTACACCTAAATCCCCTAAACATTGAATTCTCGAATAGGCTGATCTGCGGACACATGTACACAAAAAAAAATAGTCTAGATTTACTATGGAGTTCGGGACTTTGGGAGAATTTCTTCCTGGCATCTTAAGGGATCACTTCTCCTAGAGTGTTGAATCTCTGAATTGTTGTGAGATCGATGACTCATATTTTCTTGCATGCAAATCGGATGGCTGGAGTTTGATCTTCTCCACTTTACTTTGCCTCCTGGTCTACACTTGATCCAATAGCCCAGAACTGTCCTTAGCCAAATCCAATGGTCCGGTACTCCTCCCAGTGATCTACGACATAGATTCACTCTAGAACTTTGAAGATTCTATGTTTCGGTATTCTCTTATGACAAAGAACTTGGAACTTCCAAAGCAGCAAAGTCTGAAGGACTCGAGGGTTTAACATTCACGCTCTTTTCTTAGATCTAACAATTGTGAAGGATTTAGATCCTTCCCTAATAGATCCTATGAATATCGCGGTTTCTTGAGCCGATACACCTCCTGAGATTTCAAACAATGTTAAGGTGCACTCTCAGCTCCTTTTGGCACTCTGTAACTCAATTTATATGTGAAATTTTTTCTTCAATCTCAGTTTACATGGCCCATCCAAGCTTAGTAATGGAACAATGGCTCTGATACCAAATTGTAACATACCTAACCACTCACAGGCCGGGCTAAGCTACTTCAAGCCCGCTCTCTGACTTCTTTTTCTTACATAAACCTTTCACATTAATAAAGATGCATAAAAGAAACGAACTAAATGACATGCACATCAATAAGCAACAAACATGCATACTCTAAACATATAGAATGCAACGATAAATAAATACACAATGGAAATAATTCATACACAGGTCAATAATACCATAACATAGAGCACTTATCTTTTATAGAAGAGAACCATCGACTGATTGCAGACTAAGGACGTTCCACCCAAATGTAGACATTGTTGTTCCAAGTCTCAACAACAATGTCACCCCCAAGCCAGGGCTATGAATCCATAAGGATGGTTCCATAGTGTTACTTGGCTTCCCAAACCACTCAACAATCAAGCTCTCACAAGCTTCCCAACACCCACAAAAATCCAAGTACCCATCTCTCTTCTACCCATCCTGCACAACCAAAGCCCCCAAAATTCTCTTCCATGCAGTCCCTTAGGAAGTCCCTCTCCTTCCAGGGCTTTAGTGTAGCTGGTCTAGAATCTCCATGTTGGGACACTCAGGACTCGCATCCATGAGAAAAGATGGACACAAGCCAAGCATATCAGACATGCAGGGCTCAAATCATGGTTGGATTACACCAACAATCTTCACATCCAACAATACCATGGTTGATCCTCAATAATTTGTCTTTGTTTCCCAAGCTAAGACACAAATGAGGAAAGATGAGTGGGTGACGAAAATGAATGGAGTGAGATCTCCATGAGAGGTGTGAAACAATGAACAATCGGGTGAATGAATGCATAAGGGAAGAGGGAAGCGACCAACAACAACACGAGAGAGAGGACGGGAGTGAGAGAGATAATGAATGGATCCCCCCAACAAACTAGGGACGGGTTTATGTAATACATGGTGATCAAGAACCCCTTGGCCTTCCCCCAAGAATCTTACATAACTACTATTCTCCATTAAGAAAAATGGAGAATAAAATATAAAATAAAATGCCTAGCCCCTCAAGCCTCCTCTCTTGTGGAATCATAGCCCCCTATAACTCTAGTCCTTGTCGGTTTAGTAGCCAACGATGTGATTATTATTAATAATGATCAAAACATTACATTTATTGGGCACATTGGCCTTTTAATAATTGTTTGGGCACTCTAGCCTCTCAGCAGTGTAAGAATACATTATTTAATATGGGGGCTCAAAACCCAGGGTGTTATAGTAGTAGAACTTGGAATAAAAATAAACTAAAGGTAGGAAAAATTAACACATGAAAAACTCTATCCACCTTATTAAAAATGTCACGATGATAATTCATGGGAAATTTTGTTGAATAATATTCCTCCAACCATGCTTCAATTCTATTATAAAATCTACCATGAATAAAATAGAATTGATGGATTCACATGAAAGTGGCATACCAAATGAGAACCAT
Source organism: Picea glauca (assembly GCA_000966675.3). NCBI lineage: Eukaryota > Viridiplantae > Streptophyta > Pinopsida > Pinales > Pinaceae > Picea > Picea glauca. The sequence continues at coordinate 286,194 of JZKD02S0189721.1, read as the reverse complement.
GTATAAAATTTGTATGAAGTGTAATTGGTGAGAGGATCATTGTGTTGATATACTTGTTAACTCCATAAGAAAAACCAAGAGAATGAGTGTCTGACATAACCATTGGCGTAGACCGATGTGCCTCATTGTCTTGGCAAGCCTCCCGAGGCTCATAATTCAAGCAACCATAAACTTGAGATAAATTAGTAAAATGAAATGATATACATGGACTAGAATATACCATGGTATAAGACATATCTTCAAGGCAATGGTGAAATCCGCTAGTATCAACAATCTCAACTAAAGGGTTACTTGAGTAAGAATCCTCTCTATTGATAAAAAATGAAGATGGAAAATAAGAAGACACCCTATGATATACATTTTCTACAAGATTCCTTCGTCCCATGAAAAATACTGATAAGGCATAGTTGTCCTAAGTTCATGGGAAGAGGCCTTATCCTCTTTATATTCCATATGTATATTGTCACTATCAAGTTATTCAAAAGGAGTTGGCCCTATTGATTTTATTTGAATAGGATAGTGAGTGGCTTCCTACAAGATCGAACCATTAAAGTGATTAGGATACAAATAATATTAAATGGAATAATTAAGAGAATTAAAAGCTTCTCTTGAACAAGAAACATTTTCAAAAAGTGACTTTTTGAATGGTAGTTCTTCCTCCTTAAGAACATTGATTACTGATTGTGAGTCAGTAGGTTCCACACTAGGAATAGTTTTACAAACAACATGTTCTTCCTCAAAATGGTTTTCCTCTTTCAAACAAAAAGTGGATTGTTGTGTTAAAAGATGATGACCTGTATGTTTATTTCTTCTCCTTGAGCGAAAATATCATCGGTGTTGTCTTGTTCCTCCACAATATGAGAATCTAAAATATCTTTCAAAACATGCTCATGGTTAGAAGAGAGGATTGAATCAAAAGAATTCTTAGAAAAATAAGGTTCAATACCTAATCCATCAGTAGTAGGAAACATTCTTGATCTATGCCATTTGAACTAGGAGAATTGATAACAACAAGAGAATTCAAATCAAAAGAAATTAATTCCAAATTATGCTAGAGAGTTTTATGGATAAAAATTGTGTATAATGTTTTGAAACGACCAATGTTTTGAGTGGACACTCCACCCATAATCAAGAACAATTGAAGACAATAAATTAAAGAAGAGTGTTGAGGTTGAATTTATAGGGTGATATTGGTAAGTGTATGTTGAAGAAACCATAATTGGTATTAACATAAAAATATTAAAAAATTAAAGATAGTCGTTGAGATAAAAGATTAAAGAAAAGGGAGGTTGACTAAGATTAAGGATAAAAGAATTATATTTAGTATTTAGTATTTAATATTTAATATGAGAAAGAGTTAATAAAGTATTAATGAATAGAAAGTTGATTTTTCTTATCACTAATATTATAGTATATTATCATTAGTACTATTCCTTTCTCAATAATTAAATCTATTTGTTTATTAATACTTTATTAACTTCTTTGACTATCTTATTTTTTTTTCATTCCTATAATTATCTCACATTAAATTTGTTTTCCATTAATGCCCAATTTACTCCTTAATTAACTTTATCTTCATTAATACTTTATTAACTCTTTCTCATTTTAAATATTAAATACTAAATATTAAATATAGTTCTTTTATCCTTAATCTTAGTCAACCTCCCTTTTATTTAATATTTTGTCTCAACAACTATCTCTAATTTTTTAATATTTTTCTCTTATTCCCAATGTTTATTTCTTCAACGAACACTTACCAATCTCACCCTATAAATTGAACCTCAACACATTTCTTCAATGTATTAGATTCAATAGTCCATGATGATGGGTGGAGTGTCCACTCGAAACAATGGATGCTTCAAAACATTATACACAATTTTCATCTAGAAAACTCTCCAGCCTTATGAATAACAATGGAAACTTACACAATCAAATTCCAAATTATCCATGGGTGAGTGATGCAGGAGCATCAACCTGGTTAGTTTCACGATTGACCCTAGGGGTCACAAACATTTACCAAGGGATTTGGTTCCCTAATATTTCATTTTATTTGTAATGTTTAATTATGATATCTCTAGAAGATACCTTAGAAGGTATCATAGTTTGAGTTGTTTTGAT
>JZKD02S0189721.1:267828-278256 GCA_000966675.3 Picea glauca | reverse complement strand
TGTGCCAGAACCAGACCACCAACCTCAAACTGAAGTTGTCTCTGATGTTGATCTGCTCTGCACTTGTATTCCTGACTTGAATTCTGCAACTGCTCCTTCACCTGGTTGTGAAGTTCCTTCATTGCCTCAGCGAATTCCTCTGCACTAGCGATCCTAGTAGCAGTCTGTCCTGAATCTCTCAGTTCAGAAATTACCCTCGGCTGCATGCCATAAACAACTTGAAATGGACTCTGTCCTGTGCTCCGATTCACTGAGTCATTGTACGCAAATTCTGCCTGTGGTAATATATTGTCCCAACTGTTGTGGTGCTCTGTCACCAAGCTTCTTAGCAAGTCTCCCAGACTTCTGTTGACCACTTCCATTTGTCCATCCATATGAGGATGATAAGCTGAACTAAACATCAAATTAGTCCCCAACTTCTTCCATAAGGTCCTCCAAAAATGCCCTATGAATTTCGTGTCTCTGTCTGAAACTATACTTTTTGTCAACCCATGAAGTCGAATGACCTCTTTGAAGAACATATTTTCAATGTGAGTTGCATCATTAGTATTCTGACATGGCATGAAGTGTGCCATCTTAGAAAACCTATCCACTACCACAAAGATTGAATCAACACCTCCTTGTGTCCTTGGCAACCCCAATAAAAAATCCATGCTTATCGCATCCCACGGCCTTTCTGGTATGGGAAACGGTTGATAAAACCTCATTATGCTTTCTTCCCTTCAAATGATGGAAAATTATGCATCTGTCTACAAATATTTTGACATCCGCTCGCATTCCCGGCCAAAAATATGACTCATTCAATTTCGTGAATGTTTTGTCATGACCGAAATGTCCTGCCAATCCACCACTGTCTTTCTCCTTCAACAGATTCTCCCTCATGGAGCATTTCGGAATACACAGTTGATTTCCTCTCAATAGAAATCCTTCCTGGATCATGTATTCTATCCATGGGCTTCTGTCTCTGAGAACTGGATTCTCAGCTGCTGCATACGCTTCCTAAAAATCTGGATCATCTGCGTACATATTCCTGAGATCATCAAAACCTAAAGTGCGGACCCTGAACTCCTGCGACAGCAAACACTCCCTGCTCAAAGCATCAACAACTTTGTTAGCAATACCAGAAATATGTTTAATCAAAAATGTGAAATTCTGCATATACTCAACCCATTTTACATGTTTCTTATTCAACTTCTCCTATTGAGTCACAAACTGCAGTGCATGATTGTCACTGTACAATACAAATTCTTTGGGTATCAAGTAATGCCTCCATTTCTTTAATGCCTGTATGATAGCATAAAACTCCTTATCATATGTGGAGTATTTCAATTTCGCTTCATTCAGCTTCTCGCTGAAATATGCTATCGGCCTGTCTTCTTGACTCAAGACTACCCCGATTGCAAATCCACTTGCATCGCATTTCACCTGAAATGTTTTCTGGAAATCCGGAAACACCAAAACTGGTTGTTCCGTGATCTTCCTTTTCAACAGATTGAAACTCTTTTCAGCTTCTTCTATCCAGTGAAAAGAATTATGCTGCTTCTTCACTGTATCCATCATCGCTGCACTAATTCCACTGAAATTCCTGATGAATTTTTAGTAGAAACTAGCCAAACCATGAAAACTTCTCACCTCGAATACATTCCTCGGTGATGGCCAATTCTTGATCACTTCCACCTTATCCGGATCCATCCTCAACTCATTTGCTGAAATAAAAAATCCCAAATAAATGAGTTCTGTCTTCATGAATGAGGACTTCTTCATATTAATCAACAGCTTCTCCTGCTGTAGTTTCTGCATCGCTGTAGCCAAATGCTTCAAGTGCTCTGCCACTGATTTACTATAAACCAGTATGTCATCCAAGTATACGATGACAAATTTCCTGATGAAATCCCTCAGGACTTCGTTCATCAACCTCATAAAGGTACTTGGCGCATTTGTTAATCCAAATGGCATAACAAGCCATTCATACAAACCCTCAGTTATTTTGAATGTTGTCTTCCATTCATCGCCTTCTCTCATGCGAATATGGTGATATCCACTTTTCAAATCAATCTTTGAAAAGTACCTTGCTCCGCTCAAGCAATCCATCAGATCATCCATTCTTGGCAATGGAAACATGTACATGATGGTTATCTTATTGATCACCCTCAAGTCAGTACACATCCTCCAGCCTCCGTCTTTCTTCGGACTGAGTACTGTTGGAATAACACACGGACTCAAGCTTTCCCTGACTAATCCTTTGTCCAACAACTCCTGGACTTGCCTTTTAACCTCCTCATTCTCCTGCGGCGTCAATCTATACGTGGCTTTATTTGGCAAAATGGCTCCTGGTATGAGATCAATATGATGACTCACACTCCTGACTGGTGGCAACGAATGAGGTAGTTCGTCCACTATAATGTCAGCGAACTCTTCCAGCAGTTCCTGAACTTCATCCAATAAATCATCTACTCTTGTACTAGTCATAACAATCCATGGCTTCCTGACCACAAAGAATTGTGCATCCTCCTTCTTCTTAACCTCGGTAAGAAGTTCCTTTCCACTCATGAGAAGTACTGTGTTGCTTACTTCCGACTTCACCTCCTTATCATTTATTGGAAGAAAAATGTGTGTCCTCCCATTTTTCTCTAGGGTGTATGTGTTCATTCCCCCATCATGAATCACATTTCTGTCATATTGCCATGGTCTACCTAGCAATTGATGACAAACATCCATGGGAATAACATCACATAATATCTTATCATTATATCCACCTATCTTGAATTCAACCAAGCATTGTTTAGTAATAGTTACCTGGTGTCCTTTCTGTAGCAACGAAACTCTGTATGGGCTCGGATGATCAGTCGTCTCCAGCTCCAGATTCTCTACCATCTCCGTAGATACGAGATTATCCGTGCTACCACTGTCTACAATGACTTTGCATACCTTGTCCTTGGTCTTGCAAGCAGTCCTAAAGAGTCTGGTCCTTTGGACTGAACTTTCCACCTCCTTCTCGGGTGTCAAAAGGACTTTTTGCATCATGAGCGATCTTCTGCCTTCAACATCTTTGGCCTCAACATCCCACCTCTGTGCTTTGGTGATGTGAGCTTATCCAATGTCCTTATTTTTCTCTGGACACTCGTAAGACTTGTGCCCATTCTTTCCACATGTGAAGCATGTGATTACTCCACCTCTTCCTCTTCCTCTGCCTCTAGTACGAGGAAAAGTGTTGTTGTCAGCATAATCTCCTCTCTGTTCATTATGCTACCCTCTCTGTTCAACATATGGCCCCCGCTGTGAGGTTCCACCTTTCTCTGCACGAGTCTGAGGTCTCTTCCATTCCTCCTTGGGCTTCTGGTATTTATCCTAGGCAACTTCTTTGCCTCTGGGCTGACTTCTGCCTTGGCCCCTCTGACTCTGTTTTTGGCTCAGCTTCTCTTCAGCTTTCAGAGCCATCTGATAAGCATCTTCCACCATTCGGATGGTTACCATGCTCATATCATCCTGGATATCATATCTCAGTCCATTCATGTATCTGGCAACTTTTTCATCATCGCTCTCCCAATGACCTACCCTGATGTTCAGTCGATAGAATTCCTCAGTGTATTCTTTCACTGTCATCAAATTCTATCTCAGGTTCTGCATTCTCCTGAACAAAGTAATTTGATAATCCCTGGGGATGAATTTTGCCTTCATATTCGTGATCATCCTGTCTCAGCTCTTGATCTTTTGCTTGCCCTTGCAGTGCCCGTCAGCTTGTAGTTCATCCCACTACAATGTTGCATGTCCTTTTAAACATGTAACAACATGCTTGACTTTCTTGTCCTCTTCGAAATCTTCGTAGTCGAAGTAAGTATCCAGAGCTCTAATCCAATCTAGTAGCTCCTCTGCATCCAAGTTTCCCTCATAAATTGGAATGTCCATCTTTTCTCTTGCACCCATCCTGGAAATAGCTTTGATCAAATGCTCGTTTGATGCATCTCCGGCTGTAACTTCCTCCTCTCGTTCAGCCTCTATTTCACTATCGAAATCACTCAGATCCCCTGCACTAACTGTGCATCTTTGCGTTGTCTCCATGTCCTCGAGTCTCGCTCGGAGGTCTCTCATCTGTCTCTCTATGGCTGGATCAATTATCTTCCTACCTCTTCTTCTCTGCACTTCCCTATCCTCTGGATCAGGTGACTGCCTATCTCTCCTTGGTGGCATGGCGAATTCTCCTCTTCTCTGCTACAGAAAGCAAAGAACAATCTGTCTTAGCTCTGATACCACTTGACGTTGTGTATCAGAGTACTCCTTACCTCTTATGCCTTCCTCGCCTGAAATATACAGAAAAGAATCTGAAGTTATGATACCAAACTGACGCAGTTTCACACCCGTAGGCACGCCTTCTCATAGGATCTTCTCTTTCCTCGGCCCGAAGAACACTAACCGGTCCTTCTATTTCCCTATCGGGAAATCTGCACCCACAAATCTCTTTGCGCGACTCCCCCTCTCTTTACTTATCGGGGAATCGGACTTCACAACCTTGCGAGGTCAGTGATCGAGCGTAGGACTCTCGCATATTCAAGACCCGATATGAGTCAACGCTGACCCTTCTGTTCCTTTGTCGGGACTTTCTCTATCAGGATCTCGACACTCGTGGTGTCGAGCAACTCGGTTCTTCGACTCTCGAGTATCGATATGCTGAAACTTCGATGAGCTCGCAGCTTTGACTTTTCAACGGTCCCGTCACCTCATCGGGATTTCGGACTTCGTGGGATCGCGAATCCTGATGTCCAATGTTTCGGGACTTTACATTTCCCGAACCCCGATACAGTGTGCTACCTATCCACCACCAGCTCTTGTGGCCCCACACTGTACTTGTAGCCATCGAGATATCGCGTATTGTGATTTTGCGACTCCCGTTACCAAATCTTCGATTCCTTTCTTACGAAATCCCGATAGGCCATTTCACGAATAATCCAACGCCCCTGGCTGGCTTGGATCAATGGCTCTACCCCTTCTGAGATTTAAACACTATGGGAATATCTACAGTATCCCCCTGCACCCCCATGAGATCCAACGACTCATGGTGATTCGCTGATTTTCCCTGGAAGATATCGACCATCCGTTCTTCCTTATGCAATCCATGAAATGACTAAGTGTTCTTCCATAGAAGTTATCCACCTGCGTGCAAACTTGTGACGCTTCTTGCCAACCTTCAAGGCACAACTTTTCTACGCTGTCCTTCAACAAATTCGAAGGTCCTATCTCTCCTGATCTTTTCCCCATGACCTCAAGTCCTTCAAGAAAACTCTTGCACGCACTCCTTGCGGAAAACCTTCAACAACGTCGAAGTGTTGAAGTCACTTGACTCTGCGCACACCTGCAGTAGCAATCTGTCAAATGCTTCACTCAGGTTCGCAACCCTGAGACTTTTACCAGGCCTGCACACTCCTTGCATGGCTCCTGTGCCCAACTGCACTTCTAGATGAATGAGAACAAAAACTATCTCTATCTGAACCCTCTGTCAACGCACTCCTTGCGGACACTTCAACTGCACTCCTTGCAGGAATTCTCTGGCTCAAATAGAGAAACAATTGAAACTCATTCCATCTCCCTCTCAGACTTCAATTCATACATAAAATCACATACACAACATATAAAAGAAAATGTATAACAGGAAGCAAATGTTCATGAGCCTATCATTCAGCACCAATACACAGAGAACAACACAAACCATGAATTTGAATCAAAGATTTCTATTAATTCAAATGTCTGTACATGGATATTTTTACATAGCTCTCTACTTCTTCTTGCTCCAAATGCTTCTGAATAATGTTACAATGCACAATGAAGGTGTCTATATACCATTTCCCTCTTGCGCTCTACAACTGTCTAGTCTAGAATTAAATTCTATCTAGTTTACATTAACTATTTTAAATGTCATCTACCTATTAAGGACGAGAGCTATCCGCTCAAGGTCCATTTACAATATACAAGTGTGCCTCATCTTAATGGCTCATTTAAGATTTGCGCAACAATTCCAAAGTGCTTTCAAAATTTATGCTGGCTTGTCCAACTGTCCTCTGCTTCCGCGTTCGCTCACTTGATGTGTTGGCGATGCTCCTACATCATATTGTGTAAGACAAACATATTATTTCCTAGAGCTTTAACCAACTTTAAAGGGCCAAACCATAGGTTGTCGAATTTTCCATGCTTGGATTTGTCATCCCTTCTGGCATCCCACATTAATATCAGGTCACCTTTTTGAAAGATATCCTTCTTGTTTTTCTTGTCAAAGATTGACTTGATCTTGCTTTGATACGCTTCTGTCCTCTGCTCCAGTGCTTCTCTCTTTTGTTGAACTTATATAACCTAGAAGATTATCCTTTGGATGTCATTTGGCTCCTCAATCTCCTCCTGCAAGAATTTTAGGACTGGTATAACAAGATGAGTGGGAAAAGAAGTGTCTATGCCATAAACAAGCTGAAAAGGTGAGGTTCCAAAAGACTGATTAGTGTTGATTCTATCAGCCCATAAAGCATACTTGAGTTTAGAGTCCCATGATTTCTTGTTTTCATTCAGAAACTTCTTAATGATCCTGATGAGAATCTTGTTTGATGACTCTGCCAAGCCATTTTCCTAAGAGTAATAGGGTGTGGAACATGTCAAGGAAATGTTATGACTGGAACATAATTCAATCATGGCCTTGGACTTGAATGCTTGGGCATTGCCTATTACAAGCTTGTTGGGGTAACCAAATCTGGCAAAAATATTGGTTTCCATGAAATTCATGATCACCTTGTCAGTGGAATTCTTGGAGGGCACAACCTCATTCCAATTGGTGAAGTAGTCGGTGGCAGTGAGGATCCACTTTTGTTGTCCAATGGAGGGTGGATTTATCTCTCCTATGAAGTCTAACCCCCATTTATGACATGGACCATTAGCAGTGATAGGTTTTAGGGGTAATGATAGCAACTTATGTTTTCCTACAAATATTTGACACTCATTGCAGGCCATGACGGTAGAAAATACATCAAAGAAAATTGTGGGCCAGTAGTATCCTGCCCTCAATATCTTGAGAGATGTTGCCTTCCAATGTTGGTGTCCTCCGCATACTCGTCTATGCATTTCTAGTGTGACTTGTTTGGATTCATTTTCATCAAGGAATTTTAACATGATGCCAGCAGGATCCCTCCAATACAAGCTCTCGTTTGAAATGAAGAATTTGATAGCCTTCAACTTGAGAGACCTGGCCTTTGTCTTCTTCACATTTGGTGGACATTCAAAATGTTGCAAAAAAAAGAATGATGTTTTTATACCAAGGTGAAGAGGAGTAGTTTTCAAATACCTGAAAGATGTATTTTCTAGGCTGTCTTATGGGTGCATCTGATTGGGTGAAGATTTGGTGCAATTCTAGCACCTTACAATTTGATTATGATAGAAATTTGGTCAGTCCTTGCCCCTTGAACATCTTGGTGGGATTTATCTGCAGGTCATAATCCAACAGTTTGACAAACCATTTTCCTCTTTTTCCCTCACTGTCTGGCTGAACCAGAATCTCTTTGACACTACCACTAGGAAGAAAAGTTTTTATGCTAGACTGTAACACATAAACCCTAAAGTATTTGAGTGATTTGATCAGTGCATAAGCCTACTTCTCTAATATATCATACTTCAGCTCAACATCTCGGAGGGCTCTGTTGAAAAAAGTTGTTGGCTGCTCATGCCCTTCTTCATTTTTATGTAGCAGTACAACATCAATGGTTTCCTCTAAAGCAAAGGAGAAGATGAAGAAATCTTTGGTATAGTCAGGGCTAGCCAATACAGGGTCTTCGACTAAATCTTGCTTGATTATTTGGAAATATTATTTTTCCTCCAAAGACCATTTTATCATAACATATTTCTTCAACATGTTAGTAATAGGCTTCAGAATTTCAACAAAATTTGGTACAAAACGTCTAAGGAAGTTTATCTTACCAATAAAAGATTGGACAACCTTTTTATTCTTGTGGATATCAACCTCTTGAATGGTACAAACCCTCTTTGGATCATTTTGTATACCTCCTTTTGATATGATGTAGCCCAGGAGCTTTCCTTTTGGCATGGAAAAGTGAGACTTCCTAGGACTCAAGGATATTCCATACCTCCTTCATTTCTTGAAAACCTACTCCAAATGTTGCAAATGTTCCTCATCAGACTTGGAGAAAATGGTTATGGCATCCAAGTAAATGACCATAAATATGTCTTTTTACCCCACAAAATCTATGTCCATGGCCCTTTGAAATGTGGCCCCTACGTTCATCACCCTAAAGGGCATCTTGTCATACATGAATGTTCCCCATGGGGTGGTGATTTTTGTTTTTTCTTGTCCTCTTCACAAACTGCTATCTGGTTATAACCAGAGTATCCATCTAACAAGGAAATTTTGTGTGCACCTACCACCCTCTATAAAATATGATCCATCTTGGGGAGGGGGGAATTTTCCTTTAGAGACAACTTGTTGAGATTTTTGAAATCAACACACAAGCGTATCTCCCCATTTTTCTTCCTTATAGGTACTAGTTTGGCCACCCAATTTGAGTACCTCAATGGTACAATAATCTTGGCATACAACATTCCTTTGAGCTGTTTCTCAATTATGGACATTAACATGGGATTAAATTGTCGAATATTCTGTCTGAATGGCTTGGAGCCAGCCTTTAGAGGGATCTTGTGCTGGATGATGTGAGTGTCAAACATCTTCAAATCTTCATAGGACCATGAAAAAATATCAGCAAACTTTTTTATGAGATTGACATACCTGCCTTTTTGTTCTGCAGCTATTAGTTTAGACAACTTGATGATCTTGGGATTCTTAATGGTCCCAATATTGCAATCTATTATCTCTTCTTCTTGATTCTTCGTGGAAGCTCCTTTGTAAACATCATTACTATCAAAAACCTTTCCAATGGCACTAGTCCTCTTGGAATGTGATTGGTTTTCAACTCCATAATATCATGACTAGCTAATGTCTTTAATAGATGAGATGCTTGTTGATCTTTTAATTCCTCATTTTCACCTTCTTGACTTTCTTGATCAATCGAGATATTGGAGAATTCATCAATCATGTGTAGAAATCTCTGCATCTCTAGATCATCACTAAAGACTTGTCAGTGCTTTATGTTTTCTGGTATGGATGTTCTATGCCTGATCTCCACCTAATATTTAATATTTAGGCCAATGGGAGGCTTGAAAGTGTTGGAAGCTAAGGCCAGAGAATCTTCCTTCTGATTCTAATCTTTGGGAATGAAGAAAATGTTAAATTCTAGAAATAAATTATCAATCAGGTTCCATACCTCTCTTTTGTATTGCTTGAGCCTATGTTTCTTATTGTGATAGATGTTCCTTACTTGATTGATGATTAACTCAGAATCACCAAATATTTCTACACAATCAATGGCCATGTCTTTGGCAGCCCTCAGTCCCAACACTAGAGCTTCATATCAAGCTATGTTATTAGTAGTTTCAAACTCCATATTATAAGAGAGGGTTATTACTTCTTCTGAAGGGGAAATGAGGAGTATACTTGCACCATATACTTCCTTTGATGAAGAACCATCGAAATACATCTTCCATACTTTGTTTTTTGGACCTGTCAGTGGCTGACCCTTACATTGGCTAACTAACATTTCAGGGTCATCATCATTCACATGAAAGATAGATGAGCCAATCTCATCCTCAACAACATAAATTGGGTGATTTCTTGGGTTCTCATGGTCACTGAAAATGTAGGCTAACCTTACCTCTCTGTATAACCTCCTATGTTCTCCTCCAAACATAGGGATGGTGGCATAAGTGAGTTCCATTTGCAATGATCCTCCAACCTTCTTAGCCCAAGTTTTGGATAAGAGCATACCGAAATTTCGGGGAATGTCAGCCACCATAATTTCCATCCCTACACTCTTCATGGGTAACTGTGCCAAAGAAACCACCATATCCTTTATTAGTCCAAGACATTTTCCATTCTTGTAATCAAAGGAGTATATGTCCTGGTAAGGTTTGGTGATCTCCATACCTAGCTCTTCCATAACAACTTTAGGCATGACATTGTGAGAGGATCCTGAGTCCATAAGACAATTATGCACGATATTTTCATGGACATTCAAAGATATATAGATTGGTGGAGAAGCATCAGAGCCATCCTTAATGTGTGGACCCACAGTAATGGCGGGGTTTTCATCCTTCAAACTTATTACATCGGAAGATACACTAGGAGAAGTTGGTTGCATAACGTTCATGATAGAAATTTTGAACTGTTCATTCTTCATCAATTATGTCAAGGGCATAGGGATCTTGATCTTGCTCAACTCATGCTCTAGGCTGAAAGAGGTTGGTGGCTTATCAACTTCTTTTATTTCAAGGGCTGCATGTTTAGATGAGGGAAGTGGATGAGTTTTAGATGACATACATTTACTTGGATTT
>JZKD02S0189721.1:235203-261746 GCA_000966675.3 Picea glauca | reverse complement strand
TCACAAAGCTTATTGGCAAATTTTCCACTTTTCACAAATTAACTGAATAACAAATATTCATTTCATTTTCACAATCAATATATATATAACAATAAATAATTTATTTATTAAATAACTAGAATGAATACATAAGATCAATCTTTGAACATCATCTTCATACAATTATGAGAGACCCAGCTCTCTGTTACAATACCCAGCTTCTAGTTCTCGGATCCAATTGAGAAATGAGGAATCCAACCCTCATAACAAGTCCCAGCTTGTTGATCTCAGATTAAACTAAGATGTGAGGAATCCAATCCTCATACAAGACCCAATTTTTAAACAAGCACCAAACTGATAGAATTAACTTTCATTCAATCCATTATATATAAATATATATACTTCAACAAATTCAAATACACATCTTCTTATACTTCCCTTTTGTTTATATAGTTTTCCAACTGATGTGAATTTGAATCATTGTGTCTTTTGATATTTGAACCATTGTACCTTTTCATTTAAAATGATAATCTTAAACCTTAGTTAATATCATTTTCCTTTTTATTATTTATTCATGTTTTCATGATTTAACTCTCTTTTAATCATGACTGGGTATCTGTTCGTTTGTCCTCATGAGTTGATCACAGACATGGATCAAATCATTAGATCATACTCATGCTTCTATTGTATTCTTGTTTCACCAACAGATCATATTCTATATTTTAATGATTATCTGTATTATTCTGGTGTAGCTCACTATCGGATGAAACCTGCATGAGGTGCTTCCTTCAACCCATATGATCACAGGAATAGAAACATGGGCTTATCAATTTAAGCATTGTATTATTTTTTGCCTTTATTTCATATTTCATATGATCAATGGTGGTGACCAGAATCTAGGTGAAACTAGTTCTTGAGAGCTCATCAAATCAATGGTCACAAATCTTCTGATGAGATGGGTGGCTGACGAAAATTCACACTTCGAAACTTTGGGTTTTCAACATTCCAAAACTTCTGAATCTAGATCGGATGATTTATTTCACAGAACTATATCAATGATGAGCTTTGATCCTTACACTCATCCTTTCACTGCTGAATCTGATGGCTAGGACTTAGTCAAGCATCAAGATGGATGGCCACCATTTACTCTGGGTCTTCGGACTTCAGAGATTTCAAATCTCAACCCATTCTTTCCTCCAAAGTGGTCAGCTGCTAAGTAAGTCATAAATGGTGGAGACCGCTTGTTGTCGGTCAGCGCTTCCTCTTACACTATCCTTCCACTGTAGTAGATTAACAGACGAGAATGCTCTTGAAGTGATCTTCAGATCGGACATCTCATGTCCACTTCAGGTCCTCAGCATTTGGGACTTCGGGACTTTGGGTGATTGTTGGTGGTAAAGTTCCCGAAGAAAAACTCTTGGAGTGACGTAACTTACTTGTGTCACTTGATGACATGTCATGAGCTGATAAATTGCCACGTGTCACTTAGATTCATGATTTTCACGTACTTGAAATGTTGATTTCAATTTGACACTTGTTGTTCTCTGACTGTGCCACGTGTCCTTACCAACGTAGACTGTGGACGTGGTCTACCACAGTTTCTTTCTAACATTGATGTATATCTCTCGTTGTGACACATGTTCATCTCCTTGATCTAATGGTCAGAATAGTATCCAAAGGGTATCTTAGATCGACGACTGAGAGCGATTTCAGACCTTCGCCCTTCAAGACTTCGAGACTTTTGACATTCATTCGTGATAAAACTCCTGAAGAAATTCCCCCGGAGTGATGTAACTTGCTCACGTCACTTGTTGACATGGAACAAGCCAATTTCCTCTTGACACATGCCACCAACCAATTCTACCATGTGTGTTTGTTGACGTGGTTTGCTGACATGGTCTGCCACATGTCTTTTGTTATCATGGTCTTCCACGTGTCCTTGCTGATGTGGTCCTCCACACGTCCTTGATGAAGTCATCTACTGACCAATAGCCCTGATCCAACAGTCCTTGTTATGTCCTCCAAATCTGAGGGTCCTTATGCACTTCAGATTTTTGGGCTTCAGGTATTTCAAATATCAAAGTTCCCAAAGCATAACTTCCTCACATCTTTAGACCTAAAGTGAAAGAGATTCATTTGATCTAGATCTTGGATCGATAGCTTGATCTTTCTGTTGTGCTTCTCTTCTATCTTATCATGTACTTCCACTTTAACATGATCCGATGGCTGATAGGAATTGGATTTGATCCAATGATTGACGGGTATTCGACTAATCAAAATCTCAACCTTTTAGCACTTCTTATCCTATCCTTCCACTTTGAAATGATCCGATGGCTGACGAGAGTTTGGGTTAGATCCAATGGTCAACAGGTATTCAGATGATCAAATTCTAAAACCTTTCATCTTATCCCATCCTTCCACTAAAAAGTGATCCAACAGTCGTGAAGACACTCGAAGCATATCCATGATCATGGATGATTGTGGAACCACAACTTGCAAGTGATTTAACTCATCGCCCAAACTCCACAATTTGTCCTTGTCGTTGATTTGACCATTGTGCATCAATGGTATCAATTTAATATGGCTTAATCTCATCATTTGTTGGATCAACCGCAGTTGTAGATATTTGGAGCTATGAGATCTGACTATCTAGGTCAATTGCAGGATTGGAACTAGCGAGTCGTTTAATTCTCCTTCCGATCTCTGCAATTTACCCCTGTCATTGATCTGGATTGCAGATCTACAGTCACGATCCTCCAACAGTCCTCAAGCCCATGGTCACTCATATGACCGATGTCCATTATATTTAGATTATCAACAAGGTCAACCTCTTGATCGGATGACAGCTATTAGAATAAGATTTGCCTCACCCTATGCAATCTTGAAGAGAGGGTCTTATTCCATTTACCTATGAAGACTTACTTTCCCCGATTAATGAATCCAGAGACAAAAAGAAATATTTTTCCACTTGTACGCACCTGGCAAGTTATACAACATGCATATATGCTAGTTGCTCCACTACAGCCCATGTACATCGAGATTTGTGCTAGAAAATCAAAAATAAATGTTGGTTTCCATGTCACGACAGAAGATATATGATCCTTGGCCTTCCATATACTGGAAACATTCTGAATCGACCCTTCAGTTGCATTTTCAAGGCTATAATGAATCCAATTTCGAGCTATGGAAAATGAGAGAGAATTCAACTTTGAGAGAAAAGTTACTCTGGAGAAATTATTACTTCATTATTGAGTCTGCATCCCTTTTTCCTTTAAGTATGAACACAGTGTTCAGGTCCCAAGCTCTTCCCTTATTGATGGAGAACCTCTTTGTCTCCCTTATATGAGCTTTCCTTTTGTGGAGGATTGACGTGGTGGAGGCCCAGTTGGAAGGAACTCAGTTTCTCAGTTCCAAACCATGCCGATACGAAAGTCTGTAATATTTTCACTTATGTTGATCATTTATTAATAGAAATACTCCTTTCTCGTCCAATTGATATCTTGCAAATATATGTATTATGATCCATGGGCATGTTTGTTTTGAATATTAATGGATTATGCTATCTAATGTGCTAACCTATTATATTATCACTATATGCTTTCTTTTCTTGTTTGTTGAGAACTTGTTGCAGGTATAAATTTTTGGGTCGAAGTGCTCAATGGTGGACATCATCAAACGTTTGGACGAGGTAGGCCTCTTTCTTACCTCCTTTGCACATTAGTTTATATAGCATATGTTGGAATTGAGTCGATTTCTATAGTCACTCCTGTCTGTTGTGGTTCACCCTAGCCATAGAGAGATTTTCCTCGTAACAATTGTTGAGTCTTCTCACTCTAATCAGTCAGCTGCTAAGGATTTTCACTCTAAGCTTACATTTTTCCTTCTGAGCTTTAATAACTGTTTGTGCATTCTTTTATGCACTGATAGTCAGTCACTAATTCTCCTAAGCTTTGATCATAGGAACATTGTTGAGTCAATCGTGATCAACAATAATCATGAATTCACTAATTCTCCTGAGATTTAATCATAGGAACATTGTTGATCCTATCGTGATCAACAATAATCACAAATTGCTTATGTATTTCATTTTCCCTGCTGAGCATTAATCTCTGTATATTGTTCTCTCCTCCTTCTGAGCTTATGATTTTGATCTTTGCATAATGTTTGGCATTCACTGCTGACTGATATAATGTAGACATCAATGACAATTCATCATAACAACAAATCATCACATCATAATGACATCGACTGTTGACATCAATGACAATATGTCCAACAGGAACTTCAACTTGTTTGTTTTGATCGGAGGTAGTGGATTTGGGAGCCCCTGCTCTCATCCTCAAATCATATTTCTTCTTGGGTTGGCCTTGAATAACTCCCTCTTCCCCTATTTGATTATCAAATTGATTTGACAGTTGTGCTACCTCATATTCTTGTTGTGTTAAATGGTTGGTATAATAATCTATTTCATTGAGAGGCATGACAGTATCATCCACAACATCATTGTCTACATCCATCTCCTCAATCTGATTGTTTTGGAAAGGAGGAACTACCCTTTGATCGTCAACATTTCTCCTTTCTCTCTGCATTATTTGAGGGACATCATTAGGACTTATGAATTGATTTTGATTTCTATTACCAGCCCCTTGAAAAGCTCTATTTGGCAATTTAGATTCCCACTTCAACTTAGCTATTTTAGAAGTCAGATCCTTCAAATTTTTGGTCATTTCATCAAGTTTTGGTTCAAATGTGGTTGAGTTAGAGGAGGTAGGGGAGTCCTCTGTTTGTTTTTTCTTATCTTTATCATATCTAGTTTTTAATCAATTTGATGCCAAAATGTTAGATTCGACCTCAATGGATGCTTCCTGCATGGAAAACAGTGTGGTTGATCTTCTCTCTCTAAGGAGGAGGGAGAATGTTACATCAAATGCATTGTCATAAGTGATCTTGGTAGAGGCTTCAGTTTGTTTGATCTCATCAGGGATTCTTCCATACATCTTATTGAATCTCTTGGTGAAATATTAAAATAGATTCACCATTCTTTCTCTTTAGGGCCCCAAACTCAGTGATGTAGTAGAGGTAATCTCTCCTAGATCCCCATTGATTTATGAAAGTTTCATACAAAACCTCAATATCTGCAATGGAGGCTGGAGGAAGACCCTTGAACCACTTTCTTACTTCCCCATATAGACTCTATACAAACAATCTCATTCATACATCTACATAATCAATGTTAAAATTATCTTTTAAAGTTGTAAAAGGCTACCATATGTTCTTCGGTAGTTACCTCACCTTCCCCATTATATATCAGTAAATATTTCATGTAATCTATGGCTGGGAGCACATGTAGGCCTACATGAATAACTAGGGGTGCATATCTGGCATCAATTATGACATCCATCTTGTTAACGGCCATGGATTGAATAATAGGAATCTGAAGATTTATGGGAGATACAGGGGTGGATGTAGGACTGGATGTTGAAGTGGAATTAGGAGTTGGAGATGTTTGCGCTTCTATGGAATTATTATTCTCAGGGATAGAAAATTCAAGCTACTTGTGATGATGATTAGACATATTCTCTTGGTGTGCATCTTTTCCCTTGAGGGGGGAAGTATATCTCTAAGATACAGTGGATTTTCTTAGTTTCCTTTCTAGCTCAGAGACTATTGTATCCTTCTCAGGGTTAGAATGAGCCTTCTTGGCTTTGTTGTCTTCAGATTTGGATCTTTTGAATCCTTTTCTGGGAACCAATATTTCTTCTTTAGATTTTACTCAATGGAGTCGCCAGGTGAAAGATGGCAATCTATATGTGTTTGATCTTTGTTCACCATCAAAGGTCATATTTGATCAATGTCATTCTCCCATGGAAATATATTTTGTTACTCCACTCCTCATCAATGACGCCAAAAGATGTTGGTCCTAAGGTCTGCACCTGACTACTAAATGGAAAAGCTAGGCCACCTATCATTTTGGAATGATTATTTCTTAATACATTGGTTTTGTTGGTAAGCTTAAGGACAATTTTCAAAGATGGTGCTCTGGAAAGGAAGGACACATAGTGTAAAAGTAGGTTCTCCTTTGATAATGGTATGGGTATTAAATGACAATTGAGGGTATTAAAAGACACACACAGACATCAACAACAATCAATGCAATGAACCACTTTCTATGTGGAAAGTAAGACTTAAGATAATATATCAAGACCTAGACAAATATCTAGATGAAAATCATTCAATGGGTTGAAAAATAGTCATCAACATATATTCACTAGGTAGAAAAAATTATAATTAACTACGAAGGTCCAAATCCTCTATTGCTTCTACTTTTCTGAAAACTCCCAAAAACTAAAACATACAAAGACTTCATATTTAATATAGTTGCAAAGGTTATTGTCTATATGGGACTGACACCTAACTCTAGATAACTAATTGTAGAACAAATCATTAACTTAACTAAAACATTGCATGCAGTACAACAATGTGTGCTTCACACTGGACTTAATAAAAAATATTGGTTCTTATCACACAAAGAAGACCACTTATTAATTCAACCTAAAGAATTTTGGAACTGAACAACTGAAAAATTCTACTGGCTCTTAGACTGAACTAATGCATGCGCTAGATGAACTATAATTGGCAGAAAAATTAGGAGTGATAGAATAGGGTTATGTGTTGAGTAATGGCATACATGTGAGCTATTTGAGGCCTCTGCAAGATAAATGGTTGTTTGTTCAGATCCTTTCATTATATTTTCAAGGAATAGGTAATCTTATGAAGTATCCTAGAACCAATGATCCTGGACCTGGGACGATCTCCATGCTCTCTGTCTGTAACATAGATTTGGACGGCTAAGCACATTCCATTTTAACCCGTCGGTTTCCATATGTTCCTGGACAACTTCACTATTGTCAGCCAATCGGTCATTGAACCAAATGTGATTGGTTACGAGCAGGAAGATGTGGAGGCAGTTGACCAATAGGGGATGACATGAGTGGATTTGTATTACGTGGAGGTGAGTGGAGGTGACGTGGTGACCTGACATCATATAATCACGTGATTTTGGGAGTTGTTGAGGGTGGTTTGGGTCCACACTGCTTTTGGGCCTGAAATCCCCTCTAAGTTTTCATGTAGCTCCCCCGCGATACCATGGTTTAGATTTCGGATCGCTTAAGGAATTTAATGCTCGAGCATGTTGCGACGCTGAAATAAACCGTGGTCATTGATCTAGGGGATGGGGGTGCCGCCAATAGATATTAGAGCGTGATTCAGGCACTCCATGAAAAAAAGTATTTTCTCCACATTATGGAACCTTGAATGCCATGGGAACCGTCAATCTCACAATAACATCATATCTTCACTGTCGATCATGTCACCTTTCCATCTGCGTGTATTTCAAGTCTAACATGGTCTTCTCTAATTGGATGCTAGCTTCTGTGGAATCTTACTGAGATTTCAATGGATTTTTTCGAACATGGATATCTCCTGTTCATACACAAAAGACTCGGTGGACCTGCTCTATTGTTTGTTAGTGGAAAATATGATGACGAGTATTCCAAATTCAAACTAGAACATGTGACCTCTTTCAAGAAAAAAAAACGATGGTGCAACTATGCAAAGACAGACAGGGGTCATGAAAAATAAAAAATGGGGAATAGGCTAAGCAAGAAACAATAATGCTCAACATTAATGGATGGTTAGGGTGAGAGATAGAAGAACAAAGGGGTGAATACCTAGGTAACAATAGGTCCAATGGATGATTTATGAGAATCATTGATCTCGTGAATCTTTGCCCAAATTTAATATGTTTCATCTATTTATTATTCAATATAAGTTTTATTGTGATGTTCTATCAAACAATACATTGTTCCATCAACTACTATGATATTTTATCATTGTGGTGGTTTGAAAACACTACATTGTTCCATCAACCATCAATTTGGGCCTTATTCCTCTGCTTCACTCCTGCAGTAAACACCATTTGTGACACTCTTGACATAAATGACAATATACTCAACATTTCTATGACATTGTCACCATTTCCATCATTCTGAATCCAAATAGAGAACGTCATAATTAAGATTCATCAATTCATCAGTAATGTCATGTAGGGTAAAATAGTGTTACATCTAGGTGACCTAGGAAGGTGGATCCAAGCCATCAAATATTTTCACCTCAACCCTAGGAAAATGGGGGTCACGATTGGAATGAAAGTGCATAGGATTGGAAGAGTAAGCATCTTCTACTTGGGGGTTTGGGCCAAAGGAGGAAGGACCCTAGGAGATGAATTGTTGGAAAGAAGATTTGAGTTTTTCTATTTAGATAGTGAGTTGGTCCTGCATGTGGTGGGACCATGGAATGAATGGAAATAATGTCATTATTCAATTTTTTATTGGTTTGATCTTAGAGAGTGGGGGCCATTAGGATATGAGAGGTAGGTCTATGGATAAAAAGGAATATAAGTGATATATACCACTATGCTCAGGGAAACGAGAGGAAACTAATGGGATAAGTGGGAAATAAGGGTACCGGCAAGGGTATGGGTTCATGGGAAAAAAATATTAAAATGACAGGTAGCACAATGGTCAAGACAAAAATAGGAATCCAATGGGATATGTTTCAAATAAGGGTGCGAGCACTACCTAGACTTTTTTTTTTACTCATGCGGAGTTATACTTCAACCTGAATAATGTGGAGTTATACTTCGACTTGAATAATACTCCAGTGTCAAAATTCCAAAATTATTAACAAAAACAAAGTGTAGTAATTTCGCAACCAGAATGCAGGAGGTAAGGCTGTGTGACCAAAATATCCTTTTTGTTCCTTGTCTAGTATGTTCCCCCTAGGTTAGGGTTTGCAAGGTGCCTATGGACAAGGTTTTTCCTTGTGCTATATCTCTCTAACATATGTGTGGGGATAAAAAGTAGTACTCGGCCCAATATCTCAGGGCACCAACTAAGGAGGATCAACCATACCCTTAGTCAAACTACTCGATTACCTAGGCACTAGAGATTGTCTTCCCGGGTGTTTTTCTTGGTGACACTATAACAGTGAGGTGGTCAATCGATTGATCTAGGGTTAGTTTCAATATACCTAGGGGACTCCCGATATACCTATCGGTATGTGGGAGTGATGGTCATGTACAAATTTTGTCCGATGCGGTACTACTCTAGGGGTACCAAAAAGGGTTACATAGGTTTCCAACAAGGGAGAAACTTTGGTTTCTAATAAACCCCTTGAAACCCTCTATATTGCCTACACGTAGGCTTCCCCACCGCATTTTTACCCACCGAAAAATAGATCTCTATGCTTTAAATATGCCGACAATACATGTCTTTACCCTAGAAAAACATTTACCCACAATTCCTACCAAGGAAAGTGATCTGATACCACTTGTAAGGTACCAGATGTAATATAATATGCAGAAATAGAAATTTTGAGCAGATATCAATGGAACAACAAAATATTGAGAATAACAATACCAAACTAATTCATTTATTCAAATAAAAAAATGGTCACTTGCCTCTTCGAGGGGGAAACCTCCAATAGAGAAGATCTCTATTAAAATAATTCTTCAGACAAATATTTTTCATGCCTCCTACTCTTATCTACACTAATTATATCTTCTAAAGAACATTCTAGAGGAAGAACTTTCTAGAAGTGAAAGCTTATATTAGGTATTCTTAGATTGACGTGTTCATATTTATTAAATGTGCCTTATTAGATAATGTCATCCTTTATTATATGGAAAATATATTATTCTATCTATGTGAGGGGTTAGGGATGTTAGGTCCATAACATCGTTCCATAGCTTCCCATTATGTAGCTTCCCTTTCTGTAGGATTCCATTTTGTAGCTTCCCATTTTGTAGCTTCCCTTCTGTAGCTTCCCATTTTGTAGAACTTTATTTTGTGATGTGTCCATCAAATTCCAATGTGTCAGGGATATGAATAAATATTAGGATTAAATATCAATGGATCGACTCTGATGTCTCATCATGATGGGTTTAAATAATGCTCAAAAACAAATGAATAATCTTAAGTATGAGATTTGATATGGTGATGCATTCGGGAAGGGGAGGAGGTGATTCCGAGAATGAGGGAAGGTTTATCTTAATGGTAATTCCCAATGGAATTTACCATGAAGTGAAGGTGAATAAAAATGGGAGGAAGCATGGGAAAAATGAAAAAATGTTAAAAAATGAAATGAAACTTAATAAATGAAATAAGAAAATAAAACAAAAATATACAACCTAGGACTTCGAGGACGAATGGGAAAAGAAAGAAATAAATAAATAAATGCAAATTATGTACAATAATAATAATAAAATAAAAATTAGGAAAATGAGGCCAAGTTACACACAAGTCAAGGTTCCATGCCATTCATGTTTTTCAAAGAGAGGGGAGTTCGAAAGAAAAACTCATTGAGGGGATCTTGATAAGGATCAAGGTCACAACCTCATCAACACTAAGGTGATATGAACAAAACCAGCTAAGGTTTGTGCAATATAGGGCTTAGTCCATAATGCTAACTATTGGATTCAAATGACAGAAAAAGATCCACAATATAGAGAGGTCTAGGAAAGAGGAATAAAATCAAGGGATTCCCCCACATGTATTTCAAGGTTGGAGCGGTCATGTAAATGAAGTAGTGTTGTGAACTTTCTCATGTAACCACACAAAATATGAGATCAATTATGTGATTAAGAAGACACTTGCCATTATATCATAAACATTATTTTCCCCACCTTCAATCAAACATATGAATGAGTATCAATATTTTTCAAAGATAATCATGTGTGACTGTAGATCATTTTCCTGAAAACTACATGTGCCTAGTCTCGAACTCAAAAGAAGGATTAGTGATTTTGCGATTCAACTTAGAGTTTGAAACAAAAGAGTAGGATCAACATGAGAAAGAATAAAGATGAAGACATTAAGCACGTCACCTAAGCAAGAGGATGCATAATTTAAGTTATCTATTCATAAAACTTCAACAACAAACTCATTTAATACATACAATAGAAAATCAAACTCTGCAGCCACATAGGATCATCAAGCACTTCAGAATCTCCAAAAGGTCCAAAGATAATGTGTTAATTCCATCATGAAAATGTCAACAAAACATCATAGTTCAAGAAGCATCATGAATACATTTGAAATCATAATATCAAAAGGAATAATCAACCTCTATCAAAGAAAATCATCAATCAAGATCAAACCCCCAACTCCCTCAAGGTAGAGAAATAATTAGCACTAGGTTCAAGAAGTAGGGGATTAATAATTAGGGAAGAAATTTTAATAGGGGGGACCTTTCCTTTTGCTTGTGAAATAAAAAGTAAAGGGGGGTTGTTGTGGCCTCAACAAGTTGTGGGAATACCAAAACAAATCAATAACTGTATAAATATAAGAAAATTCCAATAACATCAAGCGACAAATATTCTATACCTAACTTAATCAAAATAACTAAATTTCGCGAAAGAGGGAAAGGTGAACTCACTTGAGTTTCTATGTTTGGTGTAGATCCAAAATCTGAAATCCTCTCACTCCTTCTCAATTGCTTTTTCTGAAACTTACAAAACTTATGCATACAAGAATACAAGAAAAAATAGTTATATTAATAACTAACTAATCATTTTGATCAAATATAAAAAGATTCATTGAAATGAATGTTCTAAACAATAAGCATTCAACTATGAATTAAGCATTCAGAACACAATGTATCGAAGTAATGAGCATATTTATATTTAAGTCAACAATCCAAAGGTTAAGGCATTACCTTCTATGTTGCATCATTACTTTGTCGAAAGGACCATGGGTCCCTCCACCCAAGATTCTACAAATATGGTAGATCGCAGCCTATGATACACTAATGGAATTTAAGAGAACCAAAGAGGGTTTCTTAGTAAAATAAGGTAGTGTTAAGAGATGATTGGAAACAAGGATTTCTAGGTATGAGAACTAGCAAAGCAAGGTAGGTTCAAGGGCTTGTATAAATGGCGGGGATTAGCCAACATTAGTTTGCTTTCATATGAATTTATTCATTACCTTTATCCTTGTATTCATGCCCTATTTAAGTCATTTATATTCAGTTAGAGACAATTGTGTATAGGTAAATGAAGTTAGGTAACTAACCAATCCCGTAACTCAACTTGCAATTATGCAAAAATATGTTTTTTGAGAATTTAATGGCATGTACATGACTTTCCTTTGAGAAATCTATGTATATGTGTGTTGCATAACTGATAGAGCATATACAAGTTCTAAAAAAGTGTTTTTTAGATTATCCAAATGAGGTATGGGGAAAATGTGTCTGCAAGTAGGATAGACACAAGGACAAGACAATCATCAATGCTTCAATGGTGGAAATTGATGCTATAATAGATTCCCCCTAATATTTGAGGTAAAAAGAGTAATTGATGGCCAAAATACATTATAAATATTCAAAGAGAAGTAATTTAGGGTGAAGGTCACCAGAATCCAATCTAAGAACAACAACCAATGACAACATTGGAACATCAAGAATTGATGGTTCATCACACATCCCCTGGGTTTAGTCGATCGATTGGTCAAACTACACCTGGATATATCCAATCATGTGATCGACCATCACACTACACTAGTTGGTTGAGTAGCCCTCATTTCTGTCGGTTTGAGAGTCAACCAATAGTTGAATATAATCATGCAGTGGGTCGAACAACCCAAAAATCGACTATGATTTGGACGCATAGGAGGTTGATGGGTTGAACATCCTTGTCAATTCGACTTGACAATGTAGATTTAGCATAGTCAATGCTAATCATTGATGATTGTATGTGGATGATATCTTCCAGATTATATGGAAATCGATTACATCTTGAGGCTATAAAAACCATACCCCTTGGGACTTTTTATCATGGTGATCAAAAGATCAAGATCCAATATGCATAGTAATGTTATGATTGTAGTGTGCCTTGCTTAAGTGCTATAAAAGTGTCTTTAGACAACAACTATGTCTTCAAATTTTTTGTTCCTCTTCAATTATCTACAGTATTGTATTATCTATTTCATTTCGTGTTCCACCCTATTTCCCCAACATCATATCAGAGCTGATGGTTTAAAACCTCGACCTATTATATGCAAACATTATTGAGTCTGATTTGTTGTGTGATTGACTATGGGTTGATGGTTTGTTGATTGGAACTTATTGAAATAGACCAATTTATGTCTAGAGATTGAAGATGGCTTCAAATATTGATCTTACTATTCTAAATGGATCAAATTACGTTGTATGGGAACTACATATGGAAACCCTACTAAAGAGCAAAGGATTGTGGTAGTATATGAAGGTTGTGATTCCAAATCCAACAGATGACCAAATTTTTTTTTTTGATGATGGAAATAAGGATGAGGTTGTAGGGGTCATCATGACTTACATATCTCGAGAGATTCAATTTCACCTTAGTGGAATTGACTACCCTCATAAATTCTAGAAGAAGTTTAATTCATTGTTTGAATGAGTCGATGAGATCCATGCCATACAGTTGAAGAAAGAGTTGATCTCTCTCAATCCTCATTCTTTTGAAAAACATGGAGGACTATTTGGCATGTGTTAAAGAAATCCAATTGAAATTGGGTGAATGTGGAAAGAACTATCAGAAGAAGGATGGA
Source organism: Picea glauca (assembly GCA_000966675.3). Taxonomy (NCBI): domain Eukaryota; kingdom Viridiplantae; phylum Streptophyta; class Pinopsida; order Pinales; family Pinaceae; genus Picea; species Picea glauca. Next base: position 248,121 of record JZKD02S0189721.1, on the reverse strand, counting down.
AAACTCATCGATGTTTCTTTGATGAACTTGAGAACACCATTTGACATGTTTGTATTGAATTTCCACACCAACTAGAAAGCACACAAGGAAGATGGTAAGGATTACACATTTTAATCTTTATGTGGTATTTTAATTATTGATCATCACAGATGGCTTGAAGAAGGAAATCTTGGCGGTAAACATCAGGCCCACTTGCCCAATGGAAAGGGAAATATGGATCCTAGGGATAGAGTACAGTTTGATTCCTCTACATAGAAACTTGCATACCATGACCAGAAATCGTAGAGATAGACAGATGCACCCCAACAAAGTTGAGAAAATAATACATGTCAGTAAAATGGAAATAATGGACATGTGGAGAAAGTATACTATAAAAATATATATGATTTAGAGAAGAATATTAAATTCCTTGAAGGAGATGTGTCCATTATACGTTGATCCACTAATAATTTCACCTTCCAACTTGTAACTTCTCGGGAATTGTAGTGTCATTTTGCACAAAATGAATGGGTGGCCAACTTTGGGTGCACTCATCACGTGGCTAAGGATGCCTCTGTTGGAATACTGACGAGGGGGGTGTGAATCAGTATTACCCTTTTTCAACAATTAGTAGTTACTTTTTATATTTTATTGATCACCACAGTAAATCAACAATGAATTGTATGCAAAATCAATTATATAAATAAATTTAACATCAATTACAAGTTTTATAAAGAATATTGAAGGACACAAATCCTCTTTAGAGAACTAACTCTAGGAGACACCAATCCCCTTATTTAGGGCACCAACCCTAAGAAGCACCAACTCCCTTGATTTTAGGGCACCATCCCTAGGAATCACCAACTCCCTTGTATTTAGGGAATCAACCCTAGGAAGCACCAACTCCCTTGTAAATTACAATTTTCTTGGTAAGGATATGAATCCTTCCATGCTCCTCATTTCCATCCTCAATGCATAAGTATCTTCCACTTTCCTTCTTGGAATCTGCTTCTGTTTTTTATCTTCCAATCTAGACTGCAGAGACACCTTCTACTCACCACTCTTTCTTGTTTATGTATTCTTCAAAATGGCATGAGTTTGAAACACTGTGTCCCTTTATTTGGACCATCACACCTCTTCGTCTAACTTAACCATAATCATAGTTTATTATTCTTACCGTGAAGGATTTTCATAGATTGATCACAGATATGGATAAATTTTATCTTTTAACTCGATCCTGAATCTCTACAATTATTTCAGAAACTAAGTTCTGCAGAGGTGCTTCCTTCAAACCATTACATGTGATGGATAACGCAAAATCACGGGCTTATCAACTTTAGCGACGCATTATCTTTTTCCTTTATATCTTTTATTCCATGTGACCAACGATGGTGACCCGACATTAGGCCAAATGAGTGCTTGAGCACTTATTAAAATCAACAATCATGATTTAATCTCTCGATGAAATAGATGATTGTCGAGACTTCAGAACTTCACCCTTTGGGAATTCGGTACTTTTTCCTTTCAAACATTCTGAATACGATTTCGCCCAACAGATCGTATGTTTCACGTATATTTTGCGGAACCAGATCAATGGCCATATTTGATCCTTACACTTATCCTTTCACTTCTTAATCCAATGGTTGGGACTTAATCAAGAATTGAGACGGATGGCCACCATTTACTTTGGTACTTCGGCTATTCTACTTATGCTATCCTTCCAATATATTTTGATCAACGGTTGAGAACGCATCTGAAGTATTTTTTAAATCGGACGACTCATTTCCACTTCGGGACTTTGGGCATTTTATGGTGGTAAAACTCTCGAAGTAACGTAACTTGGTGACATCACTTGATGATATGGCATGGGCCGATTGGAAGCCATGTGTCACTTAGATTCGTGATTTACATGTACCTCATCTATTGATTTCATATTGACACTTGTCATTATCTGACTGTGCCATGTGTCCTTGTTGTCATGGTCTACTGATGTGGTATGTCACATGTTCTTACTGACATGTTCTACTGACGTAGATCTCCCAATGTGACACATATTCATTTCCTTGATCTAACGGTCAGAATATTATCTGAAATGTATCTCAGATCTACGACTAAGACTTAATTCATATTTTTGGATTTCGGGACTTCGAATAATTTGATCTCTCGACTTCAAAACACTTCTGAAGTAAAATTCCTCGAAGTGTAACTTCCTCACAACTTTTAACCCAAAACGAATGTTGTTCATTGATCATGGTTTTAGATCGACCACTTGATCTATCTATGTTATTGTTTTTCCTTGGATTAAATCCAATGACTCTTCTTCTATATTATACCATCCTTCCACTTTAGAATGATCCAATGGACAAGAAGACTCTCAAAGCAGATCAACAATGAAGGATGATTGCGAGGTCTTCAACTAGCATGCATTTTAAGACTATCGTTGAGTTCTGCAATGGAAACCCTTCGTTGATAGTGGAACTGATTCCAACCGTAGATCTGTTGTCGAGTGACCATTGATGGTCAATGTGGATTGTGGAACCACAACTTTTGAGTGGTTTAATTTGTTACCCAAGCTCCACAATTTGAAGTTGTGCGTTTGTTGGTGATTCAACCACAATCGTCAATATTTGAAGTTATAAGATCTAACGGTCTTGAATAATTGCAGGATTGGAAATAGCATGATTTTTAATTCTCCTTTCACTCTCCACAATCTATCCATTTTGTTGATCTGGCGCTTGTGCATCTGATGGTCACAAATTAATCCAAACTAATTTGATTGTTTGTTGGATCAACCATAGTCATCGATATTTGAGTTTATGAGATTTGACGATCAAGACCAATTGATGGATTAGAACTAGCGATTTGTTTAATTCTTCTTTTTCTCCCCACAATTCATCCCTATCATTGATCTAGCACATTGTATCAATGGTCCCGATTTGTCCTATGGGGATTTTGATCTCGATCACATTTTTGCACCGCATTTTCCCTTCTGATCTTCATGTGCATCATCGGTTGTTGACATCAATGAAAATACATCAATAAAAGTATGTCCAATAGCCTCCTTGTTCACGTGGTTGGATGAAGCTAAGGAGAGGAAAATATATGTTATTGATGATTTTCCTCTAGATGTTTCTAGTCAGGGTTATGTTACCTATCAACATCATAAGATTTTTTATGTCTATCATGTGCCAAATCTAAGTGTGAATAAGTTTTTTATTGCTCAGTTAACATAGACAAGTAATATTGTGGAACTTTTTCCATATCATTTCTATGTTCATGATTTGAAGAAAGGCAAGTCAATTGTCATCAATAGGCTTCTTGACTAAAAAAATAGTTTCTACAAATTATGTGACATGGATCAACTAACATTGAACCAACTACACTTGTTTCTCACATTGATGAGAGAATTTGAATTTGGCATGAGCGACTTAGACACTTGAATTTATGAAGTCTATAGGAAATTTAAACTCGGAACATGGTTACTAGTTTACCGAAGGTGTTTCCCCTTGAAGGACACTATAAGGGTTATGTGCTTGGGAAGCATCATCAAGAACCATTTGAATCTGGAAAAGCTTGTCGAGCTTAGAACCTATTGGAGTTGGTTCACAATGATGTTTGTTGTATCAATCTACCTCCATTGGTAGGTGCAAGGTATATTTTTACTTTCATTGGTGATTTCTCTCACTTTACATTGGTTTACTTTATGAAGAGTAAGAACTTTGTCTTTGAAAAGTTCAAGGAATTTAGAGCCTTTGTTGAAAATCAATGTGGTCTACCCATCAAGTGTTTGAGATCAAATAATGGTGTTGAGTATGTAATTAACATTTTGAAGAATACCTACTTCGATCTGGTATTGAATTCGATCTGGTATGGACTGTCATAAACAACAGGTTTCTAACAAACTGTGAGAGAAAGCATTAAGAGGCAAGATCTTCTTACACTCAAATGCAGGAAACCAGAGAAAACAGTCATACAACAACAAATCATTTATCGTAACATAACTATGCTAATTCATGTGAAGCATTCGTTAGTGAACCCTCTGATATAAGACAAAAACACAGATGGAAAAGGAAAACTGTTTGTCATAAAACAAGAAATATCAAACACAGATGCATAGCCATAGAACTAGAATGATTGTTAAAACTTCACAGTCGGGAGCTTAGCTCTACCATCGATAGATACAAAAATGGAGAAAACGCCTTCATATACTCAGAACAACAACAACAGCGGAATCGAGACATTGCATTGAAAGCTTTGTGTCTGCATGGCTTCTGACAGTCAACATTTGCAGTCTATGAATGATCGTGCAACTTATGGTAGGACGCAATCGAAGTTTTGACAGTTCCATAGGCGAATCGACATGCCTTTAATTCATCGACGGAATTTCCCATTATGGCAGAGGCGATGTCTAACCACCACCAACTACTCCAATAACTACTTCATCGGGATTGAGGATGGCCCGACCAACTCGGCACTTCTGCGACGTGGAAGACCTTTTGCGCTGCCACCTGGATTAGCTAAGCGATATGGTGCATAGATGTGGAGGCCAGCACGAAAGAAGGGGCACAACAATGGAGTGATGGGGCCAAAACCATAGGGGGAAAGTAAGAAGTGATGAGGCATGAGAGAGGCAGCAAGGGAAGACATGTGGCGGAAGACAATAAGTGGAAGGAGCGAGACACAAGACGACGATGGATGGATGGTGAGATGGGAAAAGGATCATACAGACCAGGAGAGGGGGGAGTGACAGATGTCAAGGGATGAGGAAAGGGAAAAAGAGCACGAGCCTCATCGCACGGCCAGGAAGAGAACAGATAGCACAAAAGATTACATGATAGGGAAGGGGCCCACGATAGTTAATCTCAGAATGACAGAGGATGCCCAGGTTGCCTGTGCACCATTGATCTGGGTGCTTGAACTACAGCCGTCGGAGAGATGCACCTTCAATTCTGGACCCCCCCTCCGCTTAAAGGTAGAAAGGCGGGGGAGGTTCTGGAATCCCCTCACACGTCGTTGATCCGGGTGCTTTGATCTTGACCGTTGAAGAGGTGCGCCCCAGATTCCGGACCCCCCCCCCTCCGCTTAAAGGTAGAAAGGTGGGGGGCCTGGAATTTCATGTACGTCGTTGATCTGGGCGCGCAGATGCCTGCCATCCAGATTTTATTTTCGTTTAAACATGGACGCATTTGCATCCTGAAATTAGGAAACGTGGGTTTTTAACCCATTCTTAGCATTCTAACCCCCCTTACAAGAAATATCGCTAACATTTGGCTCCATGGGGGATAGAGTCGTCCCTGTGATGCTCTAAGAACACTTTGCAGATTCAGTGCCTTACTGTTGGGATATGGAGTCATTTATTAAACTGAAAACAAAAAAAAAAACAATATTTACAAAAAACAAAAGAGCCGACTGCGGCTCACAAAAGACATTTTTTTAAGAAATGCCCATTTATTGGGCCACTAAAAACTTCTTTTCCTTCCAGATCCTGCTACCTGTAAGTGTTGTTTGAACATACTTCAAGGATCTTGAAAGGCCCCAACCAGAGGGCATCAAACTTACTATGCTTACCCCTGTCCTACCTTGGTGCGTCCCATTTGAGTACCAGATCACCCAGCTCGAATTCTTTCTTTCTGCTCTTACAGTCAAAAGCCCGCTTGATCTTCTGCTGATGATTATAGGCCCTATCTATGACCTGTTCTCTGATCTGCTGCACTTCCACCATCTGATGAATCCTTCTGACCACATGGTTAGGCTCTCCTTCAAAGTCTTGGAGGAAATTCACCACAAATAAGGCAAGTTGAGTGGGGAAAACGACCTCTATTCCGTAAACAAGTTGGAAAGGTAAGATACCCAGGGATTTCTTTGTTGTTACCCGATCAGCCCAAAGAGAAAATTTGAGCTTTGAGTCCCAAGCCCTTTTATTGTCCTCCAGTAGCTTCTTGATAAGCTTGATTAAGCTTTTATTGGAGGGCTCTGCCAGTCCGTTTCCTTGAGGATAGTATGGAGTAGAGTGAACCAGTGAAATCCCAAATTGTTCACAGAACTTGATCAGAGGCTCAAACCTGAAGGGGGTGGCGTTGTCAGTGACAATCCTGCTTGGGCAGCCATCTGGCTATGGTGTCTTCCAGGAGGCTGATGATTGCTTTGTGAGAAGTGCTCCTGGTGGGGACAACTTCTATCCACTTGGTGAAATAATCAGTCGCAATGAGGATCCATCTGTGCTGGCCACTTGAGGGAAGATGAATCTCTCCGATGAAATCCAATCCCCACTGCTGAAAGGGTGTCGAAACTACTACAGGCTTTAACGGTAGAGATTTGAGTTGCTGCTTACCTGAGAACTTCTGGCATTTGATGCATGCTCTAACTTCTCTACAGTCATCAGGGAACAAAGTAGGCTAGTAATACCCAACCCGGAGGATCCTGTGGGCTGTGGTTTTCCAAAAATTATGAACTCCACAGAGACCGCTATGGAAATCGAACATCACCTTCTGGGCTTGCTGCGGATCCAGACACCTTAATAATACCCCCAAAGGGTCTTTCTAGTATAAGGTTTGGTCAACGAGGCAATATCTGACCGCTTTGAGCTTTAAATCTCTTGCCTTACTTTTTCCCAATCCATCAGGGGGCTTTAATTCTTGCAGAAAATACAAGATATCCTTATACCAGAAACATGTTGCTAGTGGTATGATGGTTTGAGAATTCTTTCTGGATGACATAGCTTGCTCATTTATGAAGTTAATTCCCAAAGCTTTGCAATTGGACTCAGCCAGCAGTTGGGGCAAACCTTGCCCCTTTATCAACTTGGTGGGCTTGATCTCCAGATTGAACTCTAGGATTTTAGCAATCCACTTACCTCTTCTTCCATCTATGTCAAGTTGTATAAGAATGTCTTTCACAGAAACAGAAGGGACATATGCAGTAATCTTTGAGTGCAAGACATAGGTCCTGAAAGCTTTGAGAGATTTTACCAATGCATAGGCCTGCTTTTCCATGATTTCATACCGGAGCTCTGCATCTCTTAATTCCCTACTGTAGAAGGCAATAGGTTGCTCTTTCCCTTGTTCATTTTTCTGTAACAAGACTGCTACTACTGTGTCACAAGAGGAAAAAGAAAAGATCAGGAAATCTTTGGAATAATCGAGGTTGATTAGCACAGGTGCCTCGGTCAACGCTTTCTTTATTTGAACGAAATATTCCCTGGGTTCAACATTCCATTTCACTTCCTTTCCCTTCCTGAGCATGGCTGTGATGTGTTTCACCATCTCAACAAAATTTGAGACGAATCTCCTTAGAAAATTTATCTTCCCCAAAAAGGCTTGGACCTCCTTCTTAGACCTGGGAAGTGACAGGGTTTGAATTGATTCTACCCTTCTTGGGTCAATCCTTACTCCCTCTGCTGACACTATGTGACCTAACAACTTCCCCTCCTTCATGGAAAATAAAGACTTCTTGGGGTTTAGGGATAGGCCAAACCTTCGACACTTCAGGAAAACTTTCTTCAAGTGGCAGTAGTGCTCTTTATCAGTCTTGGAGAAGACTTTTATGTCATCTAGGTAGATCACCACAAACTTGTCTTTCTCCCCGATGAAGGCTATGTCCATGGCTCGCTGAAATGTTGCTCCCGCATTCATCAGTCCGAAAGGCATTTTGGCATACATGAATGTGCCCCAAGGAGTGGTGAAGGTTGTTTTTTCTCTGTCCTCAGGCATGATTGATATCTGATTGTATCCAGAGAAACCATCAATCATGGATATTCTATATGCATCGGTTACCCTCTGCAGTATGTGTTTCATGTTGGGCAGGGGATAATTGTCCTTCTTAGAGCTCCTGTTCAGGTTCCTGAAATCAACACAGAGTCTGATTTCCCCATTTTTCTTTCTCACCGGGACCAAATTGGCCACCCATTCAGAATATCTCAAGGGGACAATGATCTGGGCATCCAGCAGCTTCTTTACCTCTTTCTCCATGACAGGTAGCAAAATGGGATTTATCTGTCTCAACTTCTACTTGAATGGCTTAGCCTCCTCTTTCAGTGGGATCGTGTGCTCAATGACTGATGTGTCATACGTCTTGAGGTCTTCGTAGGTCCATGCAAACACATCAGTAAACTCCTTCAGCAACTTAGTATATTCGGCTCTCTGCTCCTCGGTCAAACTCCTTGACAGCTTGACAAACTTAGGCTCCTTCGGTGTGCCTATGTTGCACTATGCTGTGTCAGCATTATTTCCTAAAATTCTACCCTTTATTGCCACATCATTCCCATCAAACAATATTTCTAATGGGATAAGTCCTCTCGAAATGTAATTGCTCGGTAGTTGAATAATCCGGTGATCAACAATTTTATTTAGAAATTTCCTAGGGTGATGGTCTCCTTCCATGTTAGGATCCTCATCTATGTGTAACGTAGAAAAGTCATCAATGGATTGGAGAAATTTCTCGATTTCCTAATCATTTTCAAACACCTTCCAATGTTTGACATTGTCTAGAATAGAGGGCCTATATTTTATTTCAACTTCAGGTTTAATCATAGGCAGCAAGGGGAATCTGATCAGACTGGTTGAGACAACTAAAGAATCGGCTGAAGTATTTTCTTCCCTCGATATGAAAGAAATGTTAAAAGCCAGGAAGAAGTTATAGACTAGGTCCCATACCTCATTTATGTAATTCCTGAGCCGGGGATTCTTAGCACGATAGGCATTTCTGATCTGCTAAATAATCAACTCAGCATCTCCAAATATTGCTATCTCTTTAATTCCCATTTCCTTTGCAACTCTCATACCTAGAACAAGAGCTTCATATTCTGCCACATTGTTGGTCATTTCTAATTCCATCTTGTATGACAAAGATATGGTCTCTTGGCAGGGCGATATGAAAACCACCCCGGCTCCAGTGCCTTCTCGGGAACAGGCTCCATCAAAAAAAAAATTCCAGATTGGGGTGATGGAGGGAGGAAATTCAGGGGAAACAGTGGGATGCTTTCTGAGTTTCAGCGGAGGCTCGGGGGTGTGGGTGAGTTGCAGTAAACTAGAGCCTAAATCAGTGTCCAATGCATAGAAGGGATGGTTGGTTGGATTGGCTTCATCACTGATTATGTAGGCCATTTGGGCTTCCCTGTACAACCTCCTATGTTCCCCTCCAAAGACTGGAATGGTGGCATATGTGAGATCCATTTGTAACGTTCCTCCAAGTCTCTTTATCCAGGACCTTGACAATAGCATGCCAAACTTAGGGGGAACATCAGCCACTACAATATCCATGACCATACTCTTCATGGGAAGATGAAACAAGTAAACTACTAGGTCCTTGATAACTCCCAAACATTGCACCCTCCTGGAGTCAAAAGAATAGAGGTCATGATAGGCTCGGGTGACTTCTAGTCCTAACTCTTCCATGATAGTTTTGGGCATGAGGTTGTGAGAGGCCCCTGAATCCATAAGGCAATTATGAAGCACTTTATCATGTATGTTCAGGGAAGTGTAGAAGGGAGGGGATGAATCATCTCTATCTTCTACCATGGGACCTAGGACGACTGCAGGCCTTTCATCTTGGAGGTTTATAGAGTCTGTGAGCGGGTATGAGGCTTCAAAGTTCAATAGCTCAGAGAAACATTTTTTAAATTCCCCATGTTTAATTAACTCAGTGAGTGGCATAAGAACTCTGATCTTCTGAATCTCATGTTCGAAATTGAAAGAAGATATAGGCTTTGGGATTTCTCTTATTTCGAGAACATGATTATGGACAATGGGAGAGAGGGGTTGAGCCTTCTTACCTCTGTGAGCATCTGCTACCTCATTAGTAGGTTTCTCTATTCTAGTGGACTGCTCAGGAATATCAGGTGTTGTTTCTCTTTTATCAGACCTCAGGTTGTACCTGCCTTGACCGCTGCTAGCTTTGTCTCCCTTTCTCAATTCATTTAGCTGACTATCCATGAGGGACTCTTCATAAGATGTTTGAGTGAGATGAGGAAAAGGAGGAGTGTCTTCTAAGTAGTGGATTTCGGGATCAAGCTCATTTGTTTCTCTTTCCTCCTCATTGGCCAACAAATTGTTCTGAAAAGGGGCCTGAATTCTCTGGTCTTCTCTATCTCTTCCCCTTTCTCTGTGCATAGTCGGGGGAGCAATATTATTTGGCCTCCTGAAACCTCCTTTATTCTTGGTGTTCTGAGGTCCCTTATACATTTGCTTCCTTTCCACCTTCAATCTCTCCATCTCTTCGGACAGAAACTTCATCATCTCGGTTAGTTCGTTCACTTGAGGGTGGGGCAACGATGGGCCAGAAGTTGAGGCTTCGGATCTTCCCTTTCTTCTATCTGTGTCAACTTTGTTCCTCATTCTGTCAGCTGCTAATATGTTGGATTCCACTTCTACGACAACGTCTTGCATTTGAGCTAAGGAGGTAGCTCTTCTTTCTCTTAATAGCAGGCATAAATCAGGATCAAATGCACCAGCATATGAAATTTGGGCAGAGGCTTCTGAGGGATTTATCTCTGCAGGGATATTATGGTACATCTTATTAAATCTTTTGGAGAAGTCAGAGACAGACTCTCCTTCCATTTTCCTCAGAGACCCAAACTCTGTCATGTAATACATGAAATCGTTTCTGTCTCCCCACTACCTCAGGAAAACGTTATCCAAGGCTTCAATGCCAGCAATAGATCTAGGGGCCAATCCTCTAGACCATTTCCTTGCCTCTCCATCTAGGCTCTGGACAAATACTCTCATCTAGACATCTTCATTTTCAATGTTTATATTGTCTGCATAACTGTAGAAAACAGCCAAGTGCTCCTCTGCAGTTATGTCCCCTTCTCCAGTGAACATGGGCATGTATTTCAAATAATCTCCCACAGGGAGGGGATTCATAGGATGGGGTAGGATTAAAGGAGCATATCTAGCAGCGACTATGGCGTCCATTCTATTTTGAGGGGGATTAGCACCAACCATAGGAATAACGGGTGTGGGAGGACTAGAGGGTGGCGATATTTGAAACGGAGAGACAGGGGTCGATCTTACAGAGTGGAAGGGGAAATGCAGTGAATTCAGAGAATGGGTTGTTATACTCGGAGGCGCAGAAATATCTCTTCCTCCAGAAACAGTAACAACAGGAGGAGGGGTGGTGAAACCATGAGAAGGAGAAAATTCAGAGGTACTATGTTTGAAATAGGGTATCACCTCTGGTGAGAAAGGAGTGACAAGGACTTCTGCTACTAACCCCAGGCCAAAGGGAGAAAAACCAGCAGGAACACTCCCAAAATTTAGACTGCAGGAAACCATGACAGGAGGTAATGTAATAGGACGAAACGAGGGGGGAGGGGATTCTACTGAAACATGCAAATCATCAAAAGTACCTGTTTTAGCTGTAGAAGCACCGTCTCCCGAGGATTTACCCTTTCTGATAACCTTCTATGGGTCTGCTACAGATGGTGCTAACGACAGCTGTGGATTAGACCTCATGTGTCTGCCTCTCGAAGCCACGGCTAAAAAGAGTAGGTTCTCCTCAGTGGAGTCGTCACAATGGAGTCGTCGGGTGCACAATAGCAATCTTCAAGTTCTGATATCTGATGCGCCTTCAGAATTAGTTGATTTCTGTCGTTCAAATATGAGGAAAATATTCAACTTCGTCCCAGTCAACGGCGCCAGAAATGTTAGCGTCAAAAGTCACTCCTGGATTGCTTGCAAGAGTAGAGCCTGACACCCATCAGTTTAATGTCACCATTTGTTTATGGAGGGGTGATCAAATGGAAGCAAACTCGGAACAATATCGTCTCATATCTGAAACTAGGCCAAGCATACATGGGCGAGTGAGGTCTTAGATAAGCTCCAAACAGCGAGTTGTAATAAGGGTGAGTAGGAGGAAGACTTATTTGAGAAAAGTGCAGAGGACTGTCATAAACAACAGGTTTCTAACAGACTGTGAGATAAAGCATTAAGAGGCAAGATCTTCTTACACTCAAATGTAGGAAACCAAAGAAAACAGTCATACAACAACAAATCATTTATCGTAACATAACTGTGCTAATTCACGCGAAGCATTCATTAGTGAACCCTCTGATATAAGACGAAAAAACAGATGGAAAAGGAAAACTGTTTGTCATAAAACAAGAAATCTCAAACACAGATGCATAGCCATAGAACTAGAATGATTGTTAAAACTTCACAGTCAGGAGCTTAGCTCTACCATCGATAGATACAAAAATGGCGAAAACGCCTTCATATACTCAGAACAACAACAACAGCGGAATCGAGACATTGCATTGAAAGCTTTGCGTCTGCATGGCTTCTGACAGTCAACATTTGCAGTCTTTGAATGATCGTGCAACTTATGGCAGGATGCAATCGAACTTATGACAGTTCCATAGGTGAATCGACGTGCCTTTAATTCGTCGACGAACATTCCCATTATGGCGGAGGCGATGTCTAACCACCACCAACTGCTCCAATAACTGATTCATCGGGATTGAGGATGGCCCGACCAACTTGAAACTTCTGCGACGTGGAAGACCTTTTGTGCTGCCACCTGGATTAGCTGAGCGATATGGTACATAGACGTGGAGGCCAGTGTGAAAGATGGGGCACAACAACGTAGTGATGGGGCCAAAACCGTAGGGGGAAAGTAAGAAGTGATGAGGCGTGAGAGAGGCGGCAGGGGAAGCCATGTGGCAGAAGACAATAAGTCGAAGGAGCGGGACACAATACAGGCGATGGATGGATGGTGAGATGGGAAAAGGATCATACAGACCAGGAGAGGGGGGAGTGACAGATGTCGAGGGATGAGGAAAGGGAAAAAGGGCGCAAGCCTCATCGCATGGCCAGGAAGAGAAAAGATGGCACAAAATATTACATGATAGGGAAGGGGCCCACGATGGTTAATCACAGAATGACAGAGGATGCCCAGGTTGCCTATGCACCGTTGATCCAGGCACTTGAACTGCAGCCGTCGAAG
>JZKD02S0189721.1:210026-235193 GCA_000966675.3 Picea glauca | reverse complement strand
ATAAGCTGAAGATGAAGAAAATTGGGCCATGCAAGGTCTTGAGAAAATTTGGGGACAATGCTTATGAGATTGAACTACCCGATGGGATCGGAATTTCTCTGATATTCAATGTCTCGGATTTGTACCCATACAGATATGGAGATGCAGAGACTGGAGATGAGAAGACAGGGATCTAGTGGATGAAGCAAATGCCAGTTACAGAGAAGCCACAGATGGAATGCATACTGGACAAGAGAGTGAGTAAGAGGACCAGGCGAAAACAATATTTTGAGTATCTGGTCAAGTGGAAGAACCATCCAGTTGAATATGCCAGCTAGGAGACTGAAGCTGAGATACAGAAGCATGGATAGACTGTGCAGGAGCTCATGGATAGGATCCCATGAAAGTTTTCAAGCGAGGGAGTATGATGTAGGAGCATCGCCAACACATCAAGCAAGCCAGTGCGGAAGCGGAGGACAGCTGGACAAGCCAGCACAAATTTTTAAAACACTTTGGAATTGTTGCGCAAATATTAAACGAGACATTAAGATAAGGCGCACTTGTATATTGTAAATGGACCTTGAGCGGATAGCTCTCGTGCTTAGTAGGTAGATGGAATTTAAAATAGTTAATGTAAAGTATATAATATTTAATTCTAGACTAGAAAGTTGTAGAGCGCAAGAGGGAAACGGGATATAGACACCCTCATTGTGCATTGTAACATTATTCAAAAACATTTGGAGAAAGAAGAAGTAGAGAGCTATGTAAAAACACCCATGTACAGACATTTGAATTAATAGAAAGCTTTGATTTAAATTCATGGTTTGTGTTGTTCTCTATGTATTGGTGCTGAATGATAGGCTCATGAATGTTTGCTTCCTGTTATACATTTGCTTTTATATGTTGTGTATGTGATTTCATGTATGAATTGAAGTCTGAGAGGGAGATGGAATGATTTTCAATTGTTTCTCTATTTGAGCTAAAGAATTCTTGCAAGGAGTGCAGTTGAAGTGTCCGCAAGGAGTGCGTTGACAGAGGGTTCAGATAGAGATAGTTTTTGTTCTCATTCATCCAGAAGTGCAGTTGGGTACAGGATTTGTGCAAGGAGTGTGCAATTCGGGTAAAAGTATTAGGGTTGCGAACCTGAGTGAAGCATTTGACAGACTGTTGTTGCAGGTGTGCGCAGAGTCAAGTGACTTCAACACTTCGACGTTGTTGAAGGTTTTCTGCAAGGAGTGCGTGCAAGAGTTTTCTTGAAGGACTTGAGGTCGTGGGAAAAATATTAGGAGGGATAGGACCTTCGAATTTGTTGAAGGACAGTGTAGAAAAGTTGTTCCTTGAAGGTTGGCAAGAAGCGTCGCAAGTTTTCACGCAGGTGGATAAGTTCTATGGAAGAACACTTAGTCATTTCGTGGATTGCATAAGGAAGAATGGACGATCGATATCTTCCAGGGAAAATCAGTGAATCACCGTGAGCCGTTGGATCTCGCGGGGGTGCAGGGGGATACTGTAGATATTCCCATAGTGTTTAAAGCTCAAAAGGGGCAGAGCCGTTGATCCAAGCCATCCAGGGGCGTTGGATTATTCGCGAAATCGCCTATCGGGATTTCGTAAGAAAGGAATCGAAGATTTGGTAGCGGGAGTCGCGATATCCCGACGGATGCAAGTATAGTGTGGGGCCACAGGAGTTGGTGGTGGACAGGTAGCACACTGTATCGGGGTTCGGGAAACGTAATGTCCCGAAACATTGGACATCAGGATTCGCGATCCCACGAAGTCTGAAGTCCCGACGAGGTGACGGGACCATTGAAAAGTCAAAGCCGTGAGATCATCAGAGTTTCGGCATATCGGGACTCAGGAGTCAGAGAACCGAGTTGCTTGACACCGTGAGTGCCTAGATCCTGATAGAGAAAGTCCTGACAAAGGAACGAAAGGGTCAACGTTGACTCATATCGGGTCTCAGAGATTCAAGAGTCCTACACTCGATCACTGACCTCGCAAGGTTGTGAAGTCTGATTCCCCGATAAGTAAAGAGAGGGGGAGTCGCACAAAGAGATATGTGGGTGTAGATTTCCCGATAGGGAAATAGAAGGACCGATTATTTTTCTTCGAGATGAGGAAAGAGAAGATCCTGTGAGCAGGAGTGCCTGCGGGTGCGACACTGTGTCACAATATAGATGATGCTGATATATTTGGAGGTTCAGTAAATGGGTGCTTCCTGAAACACTACTTTGTTTAAGGGTGAGGGAAGGTCCCTCTTATACCATATGTTGGTCCTAAGGTCTACACCTGACTGCTAAAGGGAAAATCTAGGTCACCTATCAATTTAGAATGGTTGTTTCTTTTAATTTTTTGTTGGTTGGTCAGAGGGTTGTTCTACCAAGACAAATACATGGTTGGATTGACAAAATGATATGGACAAGGGCCCTCCTTTGTTGGTGGCACACTAATGACAATAAAGTGAAATAATAGAAAACAAAGGGAAGCAACAAATTACTCCATGAATAGTCTGCTGCAAGAAGTTCAATACTTTAAATACCATTTCAAGACATTAAACATGTATCAAAAACACAATTACTCCCACAAGTTACAATAAGAACAAATCTTCACCAAACATTAGTTGTTTTCATAGGTTTCATATCAATAAAGACGAGTCATACAATAGCCGAAGGAAATGAAATGCACTTTGCACAAATCAAAAACTGCATTCAAGATAAGATAAAAACACATCAAGATTTGAACGAAACACTGTCATCAAGAGTATATTCACTAGGTAGAGAGATTTAATCCATGCATAGAATGGTTCCAACCAGTCTGATGTATTTCTATATTTCTTCCCAAAAACTCCCCACCTTAAAACATTCAAAGACTCCCTATTTAACAAAATTGCAGAGGTTCTCGTCCTTAGGGGACTGAGACCTAATTTTAGGTAATTGTTTGTAGAATAGACTCATTAATCTAACTAACATTGCATGGAGTACAACGTGTGAAATTCACACTAGACTTAATCAACAAAAGTGGTTCTTATCACACACAAAAAACTACTCTTTAATCTAATATAAGAAAATGTTGGAATTGATAGACTAAAAACTACTACCGTCTCTGAGACAAAACTGATGCATGCGCCAGAGGAACTGAATTGGTAGAAATAGGACTTGGAGTTAGATAACAAAGATTTGTATCGAGCTCCGACATGCTTCTTAAATGTTTGAGGTCTCTGGAGGTGACCGACTGCATGGGAATATTTTCGCCTGATCTGCTGCGTAATGAACTTTCGACATCTAAAACACCCTGTGATGGCCCTGCTAACTGCCACCTGTATTGTTGTCAATCAAGCGGACATGGATAAGACATAATTGGTGGTGAACTAGAGTGCACAGAGGTGATCATCTAACATGGGAGTGGTATGAGTGGAGGTGGATGACGTGGGTGCAGTTGAAGTGGAGGTGAGTGGAGGTGACGTCATATAAGCACGTGATTTCAAGATTTGTCGGGGGTGGTTTGGGTCCACAGTTTTTGGGACTGAAATCCCCTGCAATCTACCACGTAGCTCTCTCGTGATACCATGGTTTAGGTTTTGGCCTGCTCAAGGATTTTAACGCCCAAGCATGTTGCGACACCGAAATGAACCATGGCCATTGATATGGTTCCCAAGGGGAACATATAACAAACTAAATATGAAGAATATAGGACCATGCAAGATCCTAAGGAAATTTGATGGAAATGCTTATGAGATAGAGATGCTAGAAGATGTGGGTATATTGCCTATATTCAACATATCAGAGTTGTATCCTTACAAGGAAGATGAAACCAAAGGATCAAAATATCAGAGAGACATCCAGTGGGAGAAGGAGATGCATGTAGTAGAAAATCCACAGATGGAGAAGATCATAGATCAGAGGACTTGTAAGAACACTAAGAGAATAATTATTTTGAGTATTTGGTAAATTGGAAAGCACACCTAGTAGAAGATGCCAATTGGGTAAATGAAGAAGATATACAAAAGCATGGAAAATCAATGCAGGAGCTCATGGATAGGTGTCCATGAATTTTTTTCCAGAGGAGTATGATGCAGGATCATCATCAAGAAAGCTTGAATGGAGGAAAACTCAACACCCCAGCACGCATTATGAAATAACTTTGAATTTAAGAGGCCATATCAATGTAATATCTGGAAAATATTGTAATTAAATAACATCTTAAATGTTTGAAGGTTGAACCATCGCATGAGATCGATGGGGAATGTATTTTCTTTTAATGCAGTAGGTTGCAATACAGATTCAAAGCATTTTCTCTTATATGTTTGTTTCGTACATTTATTGTAATAAATCATTAGTAGTTGAAAGATTTTATTTTGATAGGATAGCACTAAGGTAGTCGGAGGGAAAAATATATGAGCCCTCTTGTATAAATGTATGTATTGTTTCCCAGAAGAGGTTGTTGATAGTTGTTGCAATTTCGTTGAAGGATGTTGAAGACTATGGTAGCTAAAGGCTGTTGAGAGTTGTAGTTGTTGTTGTTAAGAGTTGTATGGAGCTGTTGAATGGAATTGTATGATTCCATGTACATATCATTTGAATGAATATAGCAAATAAGAATTGTTCCAAAAGTTTGGTGTTGTCATTGCTGTGTCTATCTGAAGGAATGGTAGGATTTATGTTTAAATTGCAATTATCTGTGTTTATTTATTCTTATGTTCTGAATGCATTTACATGGTTGAATGTATGAATCTGTGAGATATTAGATAAGTTTCAATTGTTTCTCTTCTACAAGCCTGTGCAAGGAGTGCATAGTGTCTGCAAGGTGTGCGTTGATAGAGTCTATTTCGGCTCAAAAGATCATAATAAATAATGTGAGACTTTTGTTTGCAAAGAGTGCATAAGTGTCTGCAAGGTGTGAATTGACAGAGTCTATCTTGTCTCAGAAGTTCAGCATATGTAGCTTGAAAGTGTGTGTAGGCGGAAACACACTCAGAGTCATATTGTCCTAGAGGAAAAATTGAGCCGTATAGGGACTGTTGCAAGGAGTGCACAGTCACCCATCAAAAGATAAGTTTAAGGAAGCCTGTTACAAGGTGTGCGTAGAATCGATACTTGGCTAAGTATCGAAGAAGTCATTTTGAGAAGTTCACAGTGTTAAGAAGGAACAAGTTCAAAAGAGATAACTTGGAGCTTTGTATGCAAGGAGTGCATATTTTTCACAAGGAGTGCGCAATAGAGTCTTTTTGACTCGTAATCTCAGGTAGAGTATTTTAAGAGTATTTGTAGAAGATTTTGAAGAACTTTTGCAAGGTGTGCACAGTCATCCACAAAGAAGCTAATTCCTGGGTGAAGACCTATTGCAAGGTGTGCACAGGGTTGATTTCGACTAAGTGTCAAAGAAACACTCTAAGGATTTGGAGGTTTTGAAGAAGAACAATCTTAGAAGAGATAGCAGGAGAGAATTATTCAATAGGGAGGAGTCCTTGAATATTCCCCAAGTTAATGAACAAAATCCATTCAGGAGGGAGCAGGATCATTCCAGACCATTAGATCTAGGTGAGTTACACAAAGGATAGCCGTGGGGTCCTACAACACTTCATAGTTCAGAGGATTTAAAGTATTTGAGGAGAGGGTATTTCTGAAGTCCTCAAGCCATGAAGCAATCCTAACCATTGGCTATGAGGAGATACATGGTAGCAGATAAGAAAGTTTGAAAGGAAGAGCTCTGAAATATTTGTGGAGGAAAAGGTTTCTTTTCGCAAAGCCATGAAGAGCGAAGATATCTGGACCATCGGATCCAGAGAGGACACACAACCGAGATCCATGAGCTTTAGAGGAAAAGTCCTTCGAAGGAAAGTAAAGGAGGAATATCCAAAACTCCCAAAGGCCAATATAACAAAGGAAATCGTGGTCTTTGATCCAAAGTGGACACGTGTCGTCAAATCGCAGAGGGAAAATTCTAGTTTCTAGTTGCTGGACCATGTGGCACTCAATTTTTTGCTTCATGTGTGAAGAACTTTAGGAGGAAAAGGAGTTTGAACATTCAGAGCTCTCGAAATACGAACTCTGAAGCGTGAGGTCATGAAGGGATTTGGCCCACGGTCACAACCCGTCATCATATTGGAGAGGAGTCTAGCATAAGATCTAGCACTTGAATGTTGGTGTTTCCAAAGGCACTCGAGAATGTCTGTGCAGGTAACTTGAACCTATGGGTGACATCAAAGGGACTTGTGTGACATTTGTTCAAGGTCTATTAGAGGCTCAAAGAGCCGATTCGGTTCAGTTATTTGAATATCCTTGACAAGGAGGTCGCAGAACCCCTAGGAGAGGAGGGGGTCCTGCATCAATCATATCCTTTGTTGTTTTTTATTTTGAAATATTGAAAGCTACTGATGATGCCACACTCAACCGTATCGCTCCTAGTTCATTTATGTCGAGAACCTCCCATTCTTTGTCCTTCATGGTCATTGGCATCTTTGTTATTCCACCCAATGTTAGGAATAGATTCTTTTGATATAAATAATATTCCATATGCATCTTCCATAACTAGTGGTTTTGGTCGTTAAATTTCTCGACCCTAAACTTTCCATCTTCCGCCATTTCTCCCACTCGAACTAGGAACCCTCTTTTCCTATGAGTTACCATTCGCTATGATACCAATTGTTAGAAAAATGGGATCGTGGAACAATAAAATAAAACAAATGCGGAAATATAACAAAAAATATACACAATAAAATAGAGACACAAATATACGTGGTTCACCAGTGTGGGCTACACCCATAAGAGAAATTTCCAGTTCCTTCCTTTTATTATCTAGCAAAATGAAGGGATATAGCCTACAACATGCTTGTTGTAACTTCCTCTTATTTCTCTCACAGTCTCATCTTAGAGTACAATATTCGCAATAATACACTGCCGCAATACAATTCCCTCATAAGAGAGGGTTTCTTTCTATGGAAAAAAACCCTAAAAGAACTTCTACTGTCAGATCTGCAACCTTATAATGAACGGTCCAGATTGAATATGAAATTACAATATTTTACAAGGCAATTTTTCCAAAAAAATATCTTTGAGGGTGCTACCCATGAATCTCCCTCTAGGGGGGGGGCTACAAAAATTGTCGTTGCCCCACCCTGGACCCCCCTAGCGACAATTGCGGGGGGGGGGGAATCCCCCCCTTACTCCCCCTTTAGGAAATGGGGTCCAAGCACGACTGAAACAAACGTTTGAATCAGGAAGTTAATCAACCTCCACAACCAACACCTTATCGGTCTCTCGGACCTCTAGATGCACACTCTCACATCATCACACCACACTCTACATACACTTTTCATAATTACAAATAAAATTCACTCAATCTCTCAGATAGCTCACAAACCAAAAAATCTCGAGATATCTCAAAAAAACTCCAATCTAGAAGTTATTCCTAAAAATTAGCAACAAATAGACACCCATCAAAACAACTCAAACTATGATACCTTCTAAGGTATCTTCTAGAGATATCATAATTAAACATTACAAATAAAATGAAATATTAGGGAACCAAATCCCTTGGTAAATGTTTGTGACCCCTAGGGTCAATCGTGAAACTAACCAGGTTGATGCTCCTGCATCACTCACCCATGGATAATTTGGAATTTGATTGTGTAAGTTTCCATTGTTATTCATAAGGCTGGAGAGTTTTCTAGATGAAAATTGTGTATAATGTTTTGAAGCATCCATTGTTTCGAGTGGACACTCCACCCATCATCATGGACTATTGAATCTAATACATTGAAGAAATGTGTTGAGGTTCAATTTATAGGGTGAGATTGGTAAGTGTTCGTTGAAGAAATAAACATTGGGAATAAGAGAAAAATATTAAAAAATTAGAGATAGTTGTTGAGACAAAATATTAAATAAAAGGGAGGTTGACTAAGATTAAGGATAAAAGAACTATATTTAATATTTAGTATTTAATATTTAAAATGAGAAAGAGTTAATAAAGTATTAATGAAGATAAAGTTAATTAAGGAGTAAATTGGGCATTAATGGAAAACAAATTTAATGTGAGATAATTATAGGAATGAAAAAAAAATAAGATAGTCAAAGAAGTTAATAAAGTATTAATAAACAAATAGATTTAATTATTGAGAAAGGAATAGTACTAATGATAATATACTATAATATTAGTGATAAGAAAAATCAACTTTCTATTCATTAATACTTTATTAACTCTTTCTCATATTAAATATTAAATACTAAATACTAAATATAATTCTTTTATCCTTAATCTTAGTCAACCTCCCTTTTCTTTAATCTTTTATCTCAACGACTATCTTTAATTTTTTAATATTTTTATGTTAATACCAATTATGGTTTCTTCAACATACACTTACCAATATCACCCTATAAATTCAACCTCAACACTCTTCTTTAATTTATTGTCTTCAATTGTTCTTGATTATGGGTGGAGTGTCCACTCAAAACATTGGTCGTTTCAAAACATTATACACAATTTTTATCCATAAAACTCTCTAGCATAATTTGGAATTAATTTCTTTTGATTTGAATTCTCTTGTTGTTATCAATTCTCCTAGTTCAAATGGCATAGATCAAGAATGTTTCCTACTACTGATGGATTAGGTATTGAACCTTATTTTTCTAAGAATTCTTTTGATTCAATCCTCTCTTCTAACCATGAGCATGTTTTGAAAGATATTTTAGATTCTCATATTGTGGAGGAACAAGACAACACCGATGATATTTTCGCTCAAGGAGAAGAAATAAACATACAGGTCATCATCTTTTAACACAACAATCCACTTTTTGTTTGAAAGAGGAAAACCATTTTGAGGAAGAACATGTTGTTTGTAAAACTATTCCTAGTGTGGAACCTACTGACTCACAATCAGTAATCAATGTTCTTAAGGAGGAAGAACTACCATTCAAAAAGTCACTTTTTGAAAATGTTTCTTGTTCAAGAGAAGCTTTTAATTCTCTTAATTATTCCATTTAATATTATTTGTATCCTAATCACTTTAATGGTTCGATCTTGTAGGAAGCCACTCACTATCCTATTCAAATAAAATCAATAGGGCCAACTCCTTTTGAATAACTTGATAGTGACAATATACATATGGAATATAAAGAGGATAAGGCCTCTTCCCATGAACTTAGGACAACTATGCCTTATCAGTATTTTTCATGGGACGAAGGAATCTTGTAGAAAATGTATATCATAGGGTGTCTTCTTATTTTCCATCTTCATTTTTTATCAATAGAGAGGATTCTTACTCAAGTAACCCTTTAGTTGAGATTGTTGATACTAGCGGATTTCACCATTGCCTTGAAGATATGTCTTATACCATGGTATATTCTAGTCCATGTATATCATTTCATTTTACTAATTTATCTCAAGTTTATGGTTGCTTGAATTATGAGCCTCGGGAGGCTTGCCAAGACAATGAGGCACATCGGTCTACGCCAATGGTTATGTCAGACACTCATTCTCTTGGTTTTTCTTATGGAGTTAACAAGTATATCAACACAATGATCCTCTCACCAATTACACTTCATACAAATTTTATACATGGTTCTCATTTGGTATGCCACTTTCATGTGAATCCATCAATTCTATTTTATTCATGGTAGATTTTATAATAGAATTGAAGCATGGTTGGAGGAATATTATTCAACAAAATTTCCCATGAATTATCATCGTGACATTTTTAATAAGGTGGATAGAGTTTTTCATGTGTTAATTTTTCCTACCTTTAGTTTATTTTTATTCCAAGTTCTACTACTATAACACCCTGGGTTTTGAGCCCCCATATTAAATAATGTATTGTTACACTGTTGAGAGGCCAGAGTGCCCAAACAATTATTAAAAGGCCAATGTGCCCAATAAATGTAATGGTTTGATCATTATTAATAATAATCACATCGTTGGCTACTAAACCGACAAGGACTAGAATTATAGGGGGCTATGATTCCACAAGAGAGGAGGCTTGAGGGGCTAAGCATTTTATTTTATATTTTATTCTCCATTTTTCTTAATGGAGAATAGTAGTTATGTAAGATTCTTGGGGGAAGGCCAAGGGGTTTTTGATCACCATGTATTACATAAACCCGTCCCTAGTTTGTTGGGGGGATTCGTTCATTCTCTCTCTCACTCCCGTCCTCGCTCTCGTGTTGTTGTTGGTCGCTTCCCTCTTCCCTCATGTATTCATTCACCTGATTGTTCATTGTTTCACACCTCTCATGGAGATCTCACTCCATTCATTTTCGTCACCCACTCATCTTTCCTCATTTGTGTCTTGGCTTGGGAAACGAAGACAAATTATTGAGGATCAACCATGGTATTTTTGGATGTGGATATTGTTGGTGTAATCCAGCCATGATTTGAGCCCTGCATGTCTGATATGCTTGGCTTGTGTCCATATTTTCTCATGGATGCGAGTCTTGAGCATCCCAACATGGAGATTCTGGACCAGCTGCACTAGAGCCCTGGAAGGAGAGGGACTTCCTAAGGGACTACATGGAAGAGAAGTTTGGCGTCTTTAGTTGTGCAGGATGGGTAGAAGAGAGATGGGTACTTGGATTGTTGTGGGAGTTGGGAATCTTGTGAGAGCTTGATTCCTGAGTGGTTTGGGAAGCCAAGTAACACTATGGAACCATCCTTATGGATTCATAGCCCTAGCTTGGGGGTGACATTGTTGTTGAGACTTGGAACAACAATGTCTACATTTGGGTGGAACGTCCTTAGTCTGCAATCAGTCGACGGTTCTCTTCTATAAAAGATAAGTGCTCTATGTTATGGTATTATTGACCTGTGTATGAATTATTTCCATTGTGTATTTATTTATTGTTGAATTCTATATGTTTAGAGTATGCATGCTTGTTGGTTATTGATGTGCATGTCATTTAGTTCGTTTCTTTTATGCATCTTTATTAATGTGAAAGTTTTATGTAAGAAAAAGAAGTCAGAGAGCGGGCTTGAAGTAGCATAGCCCAGCCTGTGAGTGGTTAGGTATGTTACAATTTGGTATCAAAGCCATTGTTCCATTACTAAGCTTGGATGGGCCGTGTAAACTGAGATTGAAGAAAAAGTTCACAGATAAATTGAGCTGCAGAGTGCCAGAAGGAGCTGAGAGTGCACCTTAACATTTTTTGAAAGCTCGGGAGGCGTAGCGGCTCGAGAAACCGCGATATTCATAGGATCTATTAGGGAAGGATCTAAATCCTTCACAATCGTCAGATCTAAGAAAAGAGCACGAAGGTTAAATCCTCGAGTCCTTCGGACTTTGTTGCTTTGGAAGTTCCAAGTTCCTTGTCATAAGAGAATACCGAAACACATAATCTTCAAAGTTCTAGAGTGAATCTATGTCGTAGATCACTGGGAGGAGTATCGGACCATTGGATTTGGCTAAGGACAGTTCTGGGCCATTGGATCAAGCGTAGATCAGGAGGCAAAGCAAAGTGGAGAAGATCAAACTCCAACCATCCGATCTGCATGCAAGAAAATATGATTCAACGATCTCACAACAATTCAGAGATTCAACACTCTGGGAGAAGTGATCCCTTAAGATGCCAGGAAGAAAGTCTCCCAAAGTTCCGAACTCCAGAGTAAATCTAGACTATTTGTTTTTGTGGACATGTGTAAGCAGATCAGTCTATTCGAGAATTCAATGTTTGGGGGATTTAGGTGTAGTGCAGAGAAGTCTCCCAAAGTTTCGAAGCCCGAAGTCTTGAAGTCGTGAGGCACTGGAGTGACGTGTCTTGCTAACATCACCTAGGGTGACGTGGACACATTTGATGTTTTCCATGTGTCACCATGTTTCATTTTTTTCAAATAACATTCGTTCCAGTTTGTATATGAAACATGTCTCTCGTAAGATAGGGCCATGTGTCCATTCCTTATCTTCTTCCACATATCACCCCTTGGTGCTTAGTTGTTGACAAGGACTTTGGGAGTTCACCAATCCGGCATTCAAAAGGAATGAAGTGGGATGAAGGTGAAACCTCCCGAAGCTCCAAAGAGTGGAGTAAATCCTTACCATTGATTGGGAGAGGACATGTGGTAGTAGATCGCGTAGTTTAGAGACTTGGCACTCTGAAGGATTCAAGGTATAATAAGTTGGGGTTGAGGACTCTTGAAGGCTCGAAGGTCAGAGTCCATCTTATCCATTGATTAAAGAGGATACGCGACAGTAGATCCTGCACTCCAAAGACTTGGCACTCTATAATAATTGAGAGTGTGTACCGTTAGGAACTCCCAAAGCTTGGAGTCCCAGAGATCCTATTGACCGTTAGAACTACAGATCTATGGTGGAGATTTGGTTTAATACTCCAACGTAATATTAAAGTTCCAAAAAATAATCGGATTTCACATGTATAATGATGTATTTCATAAAAAAATATGGGTATGCCAAAGGTAGGATCCACCACTGCACTTTATAATCTCTACAATGAATATGGATCATCCAATCTATGATCAGATTTCAAACTCAAACCACAATTGTATTGAATTTAAATGATGATTACATGTCTCGATGTTAACCTGTGTGCATATACAATCTCCGAAATGGATTATGACCGTCGATCTCATCCTGGATAAGCACCTCCTGATAAGTGCTTGGTCATGTGCCTTGGTCCTATGAGACCTCGGTCGGAGTAAAAAGGGGGCTAGTGGCCAAATTTTGTTTTGAGGAAGGAAAAGGCATTAAGGAAGGATTTGGCCGCAGTTTTGAGCCGTGGTCACTTGGGAAAATGGTTTGAAGGAAGCACATGTGCATAATTGATTTCTGTATCAACCTAGGGATAAGATGGAAGTGTTATTTATATTCTTCATGAGTTGAAAGGACCTGTAGCATTGTTGAAAATTTTTGTTTCTCATATGCTTATTTCTAACAAAATGGTCACTTACACATTTTGGAGAATTAAAGAGTTTGAACTTATCAGCTCAGAATGTGTATTGAAGAAACGGAAGAATGTGAGGGAGCCTCCAGCCATGATAAAGAGGCCAAAGGCTGAAACACCAAAGTTGGTAATGCAGAGACAAAATCCAACAAACACAAGGGCCGAGGGGAGTAAGAAACACTGATAGAAACTGTAATAATCCTGAAAATATAAGTGCAGAGATACAAGGTATACAATGAGAGGTTTATGAGATTGAAAATTCATATAAATGATCGAGTGTTGCAATGCTTAAATCAGTTGCAAGGACAAGAAAAGAATGACTCAAAGCAAGAGGAAGAAGGCATGTATCATGAAAGAAGAGATGATCGTGGAAGAGATGGTTATTCCAAGAGTGCTAGTAGAGATCATAGGCATCACTCACCTCCTTTATCGGCAAGAAGGTCTTATGCATATGAAGATTCCATAAGTAGTCCAAAGGCATCTCCTATTAGGAACCAAAGAAGAAGGCATGAAATGGACAATTTGCAAGGAGAGCTGAGGAATCTCAAGCCACCATCCTTTGGTGGTGAAAGGGAAAGGGAAGATGATGTTGAAGAATGGTTTCTTGGACTCAGGAGATATTTCCAATTTCATAACTATTCATCAAACCTAGAAGCCAGAATTTCCACCTAGCATTTACATGAGAAAGATGCCATGTGGTGGGACCAGCTGAAGCATGTTGAGGATATTAATGAGAATAGGATCACTTGGAAGAAGTTCAAGAAGTATTTTTAGAAGGAGTACCTCTCAGATCATTTCTATGACAAGAAAATGTAGGATTTCTTTGAAATTTGGTTGGGAAGCATGTCCATGGTAGAATATGAGAAGAAGTTCTTGGGGTTGTTAAAGTATGTTGGGTTTATAAATGATGAAAAGGTGAAAATACAGAGGTTTTTGGGTGGACTTCCAACATTTTATAAAAAAAATATTCAGTATGATGAACCCAAGCCATTAACTAAGGCTATCATGAAATCTAAGTACCTGTATGAGCAATGCTAGGGTATATAATCCATGTAGAAATATTGGAAGTATAATAAGAAGGAGAAGTTTGATCAGAGGAAGAAGGGATTCAAGCCTCCTTTCCATAGAAATGAACCTAATAAAAATAATCAAGAACAATGTGCTAAGGATGAATCCAAGAAAGAAGACTCCTTGGGAAAAAGGGGAAGACCACCAATCCAATGTTGGGGATGCAAGGAATATCACCTGTACAAGGATTTCCCTAACATAAAGGATAGATTGAAGACTGTGCACAACATCCAAGAGGATACGACACTCGAAGACATGGAAAGAATTTATGCAGCCTTAGATGGCAGAGAAGCATAACACCAATCCAACATGATCGAGGTGGAAGGTAAGATCATAAATCAGTTTGTTTCTATTTTAATTGATTCAGGAGCAAGTCATTGTTACATTGACCCTAAAATAGTGGATAGATTAAATTTGGAGAAAAATAAGATTGGGAAATCAAGTTTGGTTCAGCTAGCTACTGGAACCAAAAGGAGAATCCATGATATGGTCAGAGGTTGTTCCATAATTATTAATGGTATGAGCACTAGTGTTGATATAAATATCATACCATTGGGGTCTTATGATATTCTAATTGGAATGGATTGGCTGGAAAAGCATCATGTTGTCCTAGATTGTCATAGCAAGACATTTACATGTCTTGATGGAGATAGAAAACAAAGCACTATGAAAGGTGTACCAAGAACCATCTCTATAAGGGAGATTTAAGCCT
Organism: Picea glauca; assembly: GCA_000966675.3. Classification (NCBI taxonomy): domain Eukaryota; kingdom Viridiplantae; phylum Streptophyta; class Pinopsida; order Pinales; family Pinaceae; genus Picea; species Picea glauca. Next base: position 220,553 of record JZKD02S0189721.1, on the reverse strand, counting down.
TACAGCTGAAGAGATGTTTCAAAAAATGGTGTTAGTTGTATGCAGTCCATGTGGAGGAGCCGGAAAAGAAAAAAGGGGCAAGTCTTGAATAGTTTACAGTACTGCAAGAATTTGAGGATGTATTCTAGGAAATACCAAGGTTTCCACAAAAAAGGGAAATAGATTTTTCTATTGATTTAGTTCCAGGAGTTGCTTCAGTATCAAAGACACCTTATATAATGAGCACAACAGAGTTAAAATAATTAAAAATGTAGTTGGAGGAATTTTTGAAGAAAGGGTACATACACCCAAGTGTTTCACCTTGGGGAGCGCCCGTACTATTTTTCAAAAAGAAGGATGGGACCTTGAGGCTGTGTATTGACTTTTGACAACTGAATAAGTCTACTATAAAGAACAAGTATCCTTTACCCATAATTGATGACCTCTTTGATCATCTAAGAGGAGAAAATATATTTTCAAAGATAGAATTGAGATTGGGATACCATCAGGTAAGAATAAAGGAAGAAGACATCCATAAGACAACCTTCTACACTAGGTATGGGAATTATGAATCCGTAGTGGTTCCATTTGGACTGACCAATGCACTAGTTGTCTTTATGTTCTTAATGAATGGCATATTCAGAGATTACTTGGATAAGTTTGTCATAGTATTCCTGGACGACATAATTGTCTATTCTAAGTCAGAAGAAGATCATGAACATCACCTAATATTGGTATTGCAAGTGTTGAGGGAACATCAGTTGTATGCCAAGCTGAGTAAATGTTCTTTTTATCAAGAACGGATCCATTACTTGGAGCACATTATTTCAGAACAGGGTATAGCAATGGATCTAGAAAATATTGAAGCCATTAGAGGATGGCCAACGCCCAAGAATGTTTCATAAGTTAGATCTTCTATGGGATTAGTTGGTTACTACATAAGATTTATAGTTGGGGTCTCTAAGATTTCTCATCCCATCACTTCTTTTCAAAAGAAGGGAATGAAATTTGAATGGACATATGAATGTGAAGAGAACTTTAATTTGTTGAAGGAGTTACTCACCAGTGCACATGTGTTAAAGATTGTTGACCCAAATGAATGTTTTTTGGTATGTACAAATGAATATAAGGAAGGACTTAGTGGAGTCCTCACTCAAAATGAACATGTCATTGGTTATGAGTCCAGAAATCTTAAGGAACATGAGAGGAACTATGCCACACATGAATTGGAGCTAGATGCCATTTTTCATGCATTGAAGACGTGGAGGAATTATCTCACGGGGAAGAGATTTGAATTAAGAACATACCAAAATGGTCTAAAGTATTTTTTTGAACAACCAACTTTGAATGCCAGGAAAACAAGATGGTTGGAATTTTTAAGTGAATACGACTTTGATATCAAGCATATCAAAGAAAAAGAAAATAAAGTTGTCAATGAACTTAGTATATGAGTACCTCTCATGTATGCTACAACTGTTAGTATGCATCAATCAGACTTGAAGGGAATAATTTTAGATGATGTTGTTAAAAATCAACATCACCTACAGGTAAAGGAAATATTGCATCAAGAGGATGTACAACAAAAAATGAAAGAGTATGAGATAAAGGAATATGTATTACTTATTCATAAAAACATAATTTATGTCCCTAGTTCTGGAGAACTTACGAAGTTGGTATTAAAAAAATTCATAATGTCCCATATGTTTGACATCCCAGTTACCAGAAAACAATTATAGTAGTAAGAAGCCAGTTCTTTTTGCTACAACCATTACCAATTCCAAAGAAGAAATGGGAAGTGATAACCATTAAATTTATAACTAAATTGCCCAGGACAATGACGCAACATGATTTAATCATGGTAGTGGTTGAAAAATTGACAAAGGATTCTCATTTTGTTCCTGTGAAAACAAATCATACAACAACGAATATTGCATAAATTTACATGAAGGAAATTGCTAGGTTGCATGGGATACCTAGGACAATTGTCTCAGATAGAGACAGAAAGTTTAATTTGAATTTCTGGAAGGGATTATTTAAAGGATTTGGCACCAATATGAACTTTATCATAGCATACAATTCACAGTCATATGGGAAGACATAGAGGGTCAACTTAGTAATTTAATAAATGTTGAGAATGTATGTGATGGATAAACCATCTAAGTGGGAAGATTACTTGCACTTGGTTGAGTTTGCCTATAATAATGGGTATCAAGCTTCATTAAAGATGAGCCCATTTGAAGCCTTGCATGGTAGGAAATGCAGTACCCCAATAAGCTAGGAAAACCCAATAGATAGAGTGGTACTTGAGATAGAGTTGCTCAAGGATATGGAAGATTAGATGGTTAAGGTTAAGCAGAATTTAAAGGAAGCTCGGGATAGACAAAAAAATTATGTAGATAAGAATAGGATAGCAAGAGAATTTAAAGTGGGGGAGCATGTTCTTTTGAAAGTAAAGCCCAAGAAGAGCTATTTGAAGTTGGGTAGTTGTGCAAAGATGGTAACCAGATTATGTGGTCCATTCGAAATATTGGATAGAATAGGTTCAGTTGCATACATGCTTCCATTGCCTGTTTCCATGAATGTGCATAATGTATTTCATGTGTCTTTGCTAAAGAAATATGTACATGATCCTAACCATGTTATTGATTGGCATCTGATTCAGGTAGAGACCAAGGGAGACTTTCAGGTCCATTCAGTGCGAATATTTGATAGAAAAGTAAAAATGCTCCGGAATCGAGTTATAAAGATGGTAAAGTCCAGTGGACCTACTACGGTCCTGAAGAAGCTACCTGGGAGCATGAAGATGCCATGTGGGAAGAGTACCCAAAACCTTTTGAATAAATTTTGGAATTTTGATTCATGTTTGTATATGCACTGAGAACAATGACAAAATAAGGGGTAGGGGATGTAACACCCCGGGCTTTGAGCCCCCATATTAAATAATGTATTGTTACACTGCTGATAGGCCAGAGTGCCCAAACAATTATTAAAAGGCTAGTGTGTCCAAGAAATGTAATATTTTGATCATTATTAATAATAATCACATCGTTGGCTGCTAGACGGAAAAGGACTAGAGTTATAGAGGGCTATGATTCGACAAGAGAGGGGGGATTGAGGGGCTAAGAATTTTATTTTATATTTTATTCTCCATTTTTATTAATAAAGAATAGTAGTTAAGTAAGATTCTTGGGGGAAGTCCAAGGGGTTCTTGATCCCCAGGTATTACATAAACCATCCCTGGTCTGTTGGGGGGGTTCATTTGTTCTCTCTCTCACTCCCTCCCTCGTTCTCATGATGTTGTTGGTAACTTATCTCTTACCTCACACATTAATTCACCTGATTGTTTGTTGTTTCACACCTCTCATGGAGATCTCACTCCATTCATTTCTGTCACCCACTCATATTTCCTCATCCGTGTCTTGGCTTGGGAAAGGAATATGAATTGTTGAGGAGAAACCATGGTATTGTTGGATGTGGAGATTGTTGGTGTAAACCAACCATGATTTGAGGCCTAGATGTTTGAGATGCTTGGCCTGTGTCCATATTTTATCATGGTTGCGAGTCCTAAGAGTCCCAACATGGATATTCTGGACCAGGTGCACTGGAGCCCTAGAAGGAGAGGGACTATCTGAGGGACTTCCTGGTAGAGAAGGGTGGGGGTCCATTCTCTTGGGTTGTGTAGGCTGGGTAGAAGAGAGCTAGGTACTTGGATTGTTGTGGGTTTTGGGAAGCCTTTGAAAGCTTGAGTGCTGACTCATTTGGAAGCCAAGTAACACTCTAGAACTGTCCTTGTGGATTCATAGCCCTAGCTCGGGGGTGACATTGCTATTGATACTTGGAACAACAATTTCTACTATTGGGTAGAATGTCCTTGGTCTGCATCCAGTCGGTGGTTATCTTCTATAAAAGATAAGTTCTCTCTATTATGGTATTATTTACCTATGTATGAATTATTTCCGATGTGTATTTATTTATCGTTGAATTTGATATGTTTAGAGTATGCATGCTTTTTGGTTATTGTTGTGCAAGTTGTTTAGTTCCTTTATTTTATGCATATTTATTAATGTGAAAGGTTTCTATAAGAAAAAGAAGACTGAGAGCGGGCTTGAAGTAGAGTAGCTCGACCTGTGGGTGGTTGGGTATGTTAAAACTACTAATATTTTTCCATGAACATATGTTTGTAGGCTTGGGATTACATGGATTTCTACACTGCATTATGAATTTACATATCCCATTCTTTTCACCCAATGTAGTGTAGGATAGGAGTAGGGTAGGATAGGAGTAAGGTAGAATAGGCTAGTGTCTTTCCTTTGCATAGTTTAGTTTTGATTTCTAGTTTTTAATTAGTTTTCCATTTTCCTTTCTTTTTATTAATGTTGGTTGAAAAATACATGAAATTTTCATAAAAGGTGGAAAGAAATAGAATTCTTGCACACTTATTGTTTTATTTCATTCTCAAAAATTCATACGTGTCGTGGTAATTTTCATATCAATGGATTCTATGCATGTTCACCATGCCAAATCTTTTTCAAGCATTTTGTCATATTGCAAGTGGGTCTTTTAAATAAAAGATGTTATTTAGTCCCTCTTGTAGTGAAAATGTGCACCCATATTTGTCCCATGTTCATATCTACATGATTCTAATTGAAAAATCTCGCTTGATTGACATTCTTTTAAATTCTAATTTTGTTGTCCTATACACAACGAATGGAAGTTTTCATGATTAATTTCTTCCCATTTGAAATCCAAGCCACTCCAACTCCTTGTAATTCCTTTGGATGATTATTTTATCATGAGTTTGGAGTTATCCAATTGGTTTCTTTCCCAATGATTGTTTCCTTTGGGTACTTTCAACTAACATGATTTTTTGTATAGACTTTTCTTAGGATAGTGAGATTAACTGATTTTTATTTATTTTGAGTTGTTTTATTCAGTACTTTTAGTTTAATTTATGGGTATTGGTTGCACATATATTATGCTCTATATAATTAATTTTTTAAGAATATTTTATCTTTTATCTTTCATCTTATGTGATCCAAGTTTCCTCTTATACACAACAACAAGAGATATTATTTTAGACTGTTTGGATGCATGTTTTAAACATTATGGGCAAAACTGTTATATCATATTCTTGCTAGAATATCTCTCAGAAATTTCTTTAGAATCAACCATTTCATTTACTAATCTTAGTGTATGATTCAAAATTTGATCTCATTCCTATCAATCACAATAATTTCAAACTTGATATTTACTTGGAAAGTATCTTTCTATATTTTAGATTTGTTGATTTTAATTCACTCATTCTAGTTACATTATTGAATGACATGTTTTTTATCATGGTTGATTACTACACACTTATCTCGATGTTGAATCCATTGAAATAGTTGAGATTTGTAAATACCTCGGTGATAAATCTCAATGCAACTTCTAAGATTCTAAATTTCAAGTTTTCAACATTTGTTTTTATTTAAGACATGATAATAGGTTTCAAGATGTGAAATTTATTGTGGGTTGTAACTCATCAATCTATTAGGCCCCACACTCTTCAACATTCCTTGGCCCAAAACTCAATTTATTAATAATTTGGAAAGATAAGCATGTTTGGGTTATGTTAGACCATCTTTTATTTGATCTCTCTTACTCATGAGCTTGCTGATTTTTTTTCYAGATTATATGTTTAGYTTTTTGGGATGAAAAACCTATCTAGTAGAGAGAAAAGTTGCATACTCATCAACATTTAATTTTCTTAATTTGTTATGAGATAATGAGATCRAGGAAGTGAAATTTCTGGTTTCTCTACTTAGAACACTCTTGGGAACTTGAGGATATCAATTTCATGGATGTTCCCATCATAACAAATCAACTTATTTCTATTTTCTATTTTGGAGAAATTTCTATTTTCGGCATACTAGTTCAGTGGGAGTTAACTGACTAGTTATATTTTAGACTTTAACACTAGTTCATTGGGAATTAACTAACTAGTTCTATTTTAGACATTCTAATATTAGACCATCACTATTATGCATGCATTCCTAATTATAGGATGTCATTGTCTATATGAGTAAAGATCACTCACTCATTGATTAGATAATAATATGCATTGATTCTCTTTCTTCATTGTGTATATCTCTTCCTTTTCTTGATAAGCTTTGTTTGTGTATGCTTTAGCTAGATATCTTGTGCAGGTTTCCATGAAACACTGACATGGTATCATAGCTACGCTGCTTGGAGCAAGCCAAACAAGCCAAAGAATAAGGAAAATCAGAGTTTCGACAACCTAAATCCATGGTCGTACCTTTCAGCAGTGATTTCTCCAAAACTATTATGTTTTTGAGGAAACGACCTGCCTAGGAAGTAAATCGACCAATTATGCAAGTGAATTTTCAACCGTTTGTCGAGATTCCTCATCGTTTGCTCAGAAAATAAGCCACAAGATAGCCTCTTGAAACTGATACGAATTCGTGGTCGTTCCTTTCAGCTGTTATTTCTCCAAAAGTATTAATGTTTTGAGGAAATGACCCAATTGGAAAGTAAATCGATCCATTCTGCAAGTGGGTTTTCAACCATTTGGCATGATTCCTCACCATTTGCTTAGAAGTTAAGCCACGAGACAACCTCCTGAAATTGATAGGAATCTGTGGTCGTACCTTTCTACGGTGATTTCTCCCAAAATGTTAAGTTTTTGAGGAAACAACTCGCGTGAGAAGTAAACTGACCCATTCTGCAAGTGGGTTTTCAACTGTTTGGTGATATTCCTCACCGTTTTCTCAGAAAGTAAGTCGAAAGATCATATCCTCAAACTCATTCTTGTTTTCACTTAAAGTGTCCTTTCTGTCGCGATTTCTTAATTTTTCACTTGCATATTGAGAGTAAATTTTTAGGGGTTCTTAGAAACAGTGGGAGAGATAGATAGGACAACTATTATATAGTCAAACTTGGTGGTAATCCTCACACCATACAATTATTTTGATTGGAAGCCCAAGGTGACATTACAACTACTATAGCGAGAAAACCCCTCTATGGACTACACTAGGGTTCAACATGTAGGCAGAGATAACCATCTAAAGTCTCCTACTCTTTAAAAACTACCCCAAATACACCTCACATTCATGCATAAAACATAAGGTAAAAAGATCTGGTAACTCTACCTTAAACTCTGCGTCCGGTGTCGATCCTTTTGCGTTCGGTTGTTCCTCGACTACAAGTCTCCTCCCAAGGCTGACCTTCATTCATAAATAGACAAACAAAGAACTACGAACATGCATCTTATATATGAATTAGTGGGTTAGATGTCATAATCAAATATAAATCAAACATAAATATTGAACACATCATATTCGAGACAAAAAAAGTATTCCTTTTTATTAATCTCACAAAGTTACTTACAATGAGATCGACAACTGCTCCGTGAACCTGGTCTGGGCTCCTCTTCACCAAGCTCCAACCGTGATTCCACGTATATTTCTCCTCTTCAACTCTCTCTAGGGAATGGATTAGGCTTGCAATGGAGGGAAAAGGCAAGAATAGGGATTTCTGGCTCAAAACTCACAATGTGGCTGCAAATTCTTGGGGCAAGGGGGGAAAGTGAAATGGGTAGAGTTTCAATGTTCTTATTCTTTGCTTTGGAATGATACCCCAACACCTTATTTTATATGACAAAAGGATGGTTATTCGGTTGGGTGACGGGCTATAGGGGATGGGACAGTTGGAAAACTACCCAATAGCCCGTAATCTCAACAAATTCCTTGCAACTTTTATTTTTTACAACTTTTTTGAGTATACATGGGCTGTAATGGTGTAGCTAGTATACGTACCTAAGATGTAGTGGTGTAACAAGCGTGTGTATGAGGAAGTAATGTTACAGGGCACGTACATCTTTAAAAATATGGTTTTTAAGAAGAGTTGCTCGGTGATGGCTTGGCAAAAATAACAAGTAAAAGGGCCAAATGCCAGGTATGCATGTATAGTGAAATTTAGGGTTATAAAATATGCCCCCTAATGTGTGAGGTCAGAAGAGAATTTGATGGTTGAAATACATTACAAATATTCACCAATGTATGAAGCAAGTGATCCTGGGACCAGAGTTCAGGAGGTGTCATCTGCAAAAATAATAATTGTTTCACCAAGGCAGGCATACCCATGCTCGTGATGAAATAAATCATGGCTTCCAATCAAATACACTGCATATCCATGTCATATAACTATATAAAGTGTAGCCGCGAGAAATACACAATGGATCTACATCTTAAAATCAAAGATATACATGTATAGTATCAATCTTTAAGAAGACAAATGGCCCCTGATGGTTGGAGATGAGGACCTCAGAGCTCGAGCAACAACTTCAAGATATTCAAAACTTGGGTAGGAGTGTAATATGAGTGTACAAAATCACTACCCAGAGGTCTTTGATGACTCATCGGGGAACAAATAAGAGAATCTCGGTGATCAAGCAGAGAACTTCATTGATTTCAAACAAAGTCTTGATTGGACTTATGGGGATGACCAGGCATGAGAGAAAGAGACAAACTGCAGAAAGGCCGACTCAAGTTGGGTAAAACTTCCCTTGGAAAATAACACGATTGATGATTAGACTCAGGCAGCATGAAATTGACATAAGTTCACGATGCAGGAGGCAACGCAAACTCTCCATGTGTTCAGAAGAATAACCAAATGGAGGAGGACACAACTCTATGTAGTGAGAACAACTTCCTAAGGTCATATTAAATCCCAATGCTTTACAACAAACGAAAGGATGTTCTTTGTCTAAGGGAGACTCATTGTGCTGCCAAAAAAAGAAAATACTTTTCCTGTCCTCTTTTTAGGGTATATTTGATTTTTTGTCTTTTTCAATATTTTGAAGATCTTGAAAGAGAATAAAAGAATGCTATGTTACAAAGGAGGAATGAGTGTCACAAATTATACTAGTTCCAAGAACAAGGAACACACTAATGCTCATAGCAAAGAGACATGAGTAGGAAAAGGACACTCAAGGAAAATTCCTCCATGGGTCAGGTGTCAGGTCACAGAGGCAAAGTGATACAATGCTTGTGTATAAGGCATGCTTCAAAAGTTCTGTTGGGAGAAACATGGAGCCGACATTAGGCCAAAGATGCAAAGATTCAAGTATGATTAGCAGGACACGATGAAACCCCCTTCAATGTATTTTTCACGAGCCCAGAGAAGGTAAGCTCAGTGGTTTTTCATTTTTAGAGTGTCTGAAAAAGAATAAAATAAGACTCTGTTGGGGTACCTTTTTAGAAGGTATTCTAGTCAGTTCGAAAAAGGGATAAAATAGCACCGAAAAGATGTCTATTCAAAACCATTTTAATGAGAATGACATAGACAAGATCACTTGACAATATTTTCAATTTTAAGGAGTCTGGAAAGAGCTTAACTATGGACTCGCAGCCTTTTTCTACATTTAGTCTCCTTAGCTCGAAAAAGTATAAAATCTACTTAGGAGAAATCTCCCAACAAGACGAATCTCCTAAGGTGTACCTTTTTCCTCCTTAATCTACAGGCTGGAAAAGGGGTAAACTCATGCGAGTAGATGTTTTTCTAAACCAATTAATGAGTGTGAAAGAACAAGGTCACTCAATGATATTTTCAATTTTAAGGAGTATGAAAAGAGCTTAACTATGGACTCCATGAGGGATGTTCTTCTGTACCATTTTAATGAGTGTGAAGGAACAAGGTCACTCGAAAATATTTTCAATTTTAGGGACTCTAAAAAGAGCTTAACTATGGACTCTGTGGGGGTTCCGTTTTCGTAAATTTAGTCCCTTAGGCCCGAAAAAGGGTTAAACTTATACCTGAGAATACTCTTCTACTTAACCGAAGTTCCTAGAGCATACCTTTTGTTCGTAAAATTGACCATCTGGACTGAAAAAGGGGTAAACTACCACCGAAAAGATGTGCCTTCAAATTTTAGTTTGGCGAGTGTGAAGGACAACAAGATCTCTCGGCAATATTTTCATGTTTAAAGAGTTTGAAAAGGGCTTAAAAGAAGACTCGTAGGGGCTATGACTCATGTATGAAACTGGTTCATGTAGAGCCCACTGCTAGGCTCAGACCAAGAGTCTCTTCGATAGTCAAATTAGAAAGTCTCCCAAAAGTGAAGAAAAAACAAACCACGGTGTAAGTCTTCCCACAGTATAGAAACAATAGTCATGGATTCAAGGACAGACTCATCTAAAGGCAATTCAAAATTCGAGAAATCACGCATGTTATCACTCCAGGAAACTACTTAGGGTTGTAAACTAAGTATGCCTGGTAACTTAAGAATTGAATACTTTTCAGTAGGTGGATCAATGGGATACTAAGATAGCACAAATGGAGAGATTACTTATCAGAATAGCTTAATGAACCAGTGCTTTTAGAAACTGTAAATCAGATGCCAAATAACAGAAAAGGTATGAAGAATGTTGCTTAGACAACCAAATACATTGGAATGTAGGGTTTAAATAACCAAATACATAAATAATGTAGGGTCACACTAAACAATGAGAAGTTCCTCTATTCAAATCATGAGCATAAGCTGAGCTAATT
>JZKD02S0189721.1:198125-210016 GCA_000966675.3 Picea glauca | reverse complement strand
AATACATTATTTAATATGGGGGCTCAAAACCCAGGGTGTTATAGTAGTAGAACTTGGAATAAAAATAAACTAAAGGTAGGAAAAATTAACACATGAAAAACTCTATCCACCTTATTAAAAATGTCACGATGATAATTCATGGGAAATTTTGTTGAATAATATTCCTCCAACCATGCTTCAATTCTATTATAAAATCTACCATGAATAAAATAGAATTGATGGATTCACATGAAAGTGGCATACCAAATGAGAACCATGTATAAAATTTGTATGAAGTGTAATTGGTGAGAGGATCATTGTGTTGATATACTTGTTAACTCCATAAGAAAAACCAAGAGAATGAGTGTCTGACATAACCATTGGCGTAGACCGATGTGCCTCATTGTCTTGGCAAGCCTCCCGAGGCTCATAATTCAAGCAACCATAAACTTGAGATAAATTAGTAAAATGAAATGATATACATGGACTAGAATATACCATGGTATAAGACATATCTTCAAGGCAATGGTGAAATCCGCTAGTATCAACAATCTCAACTAAAGGGTTACTTGAGTAAGAATCCTCTCTATTGATAAAAAATGAAGATGGAAAATAAGAAGACACCCTATGATATACATTTTCTACAAGATTCCTTCGTCCCATGAAAAATACTGATAAGGCATAGTTGTCCTAAGTTCATGGGAAGAGGCCTTATCCTCTTTATATTCCATATGTATATTGTCACTATCAAGTTATTCAAAAGGAGTTGGCCCTATTGATTTTATTTGAATAGGATAGTGAGTGGCTTCCTACAAGATCGAACCATTAAAGTGATTAGGATACAAATAATATTAAATGGAATAATTAAGAGAATTAAAAGCTTCTCTTGAACAAGAAACATTTTCAAAAAGTGACTTTTTGAATGGTAGTTCTTCCTCCTTAAGAACATTGATTACTGATTGTGAGTCAGTAGGTTCCACACTAGGAATAGTTTTACAAACAACATGTTCTTCCTCAAAATGGTTTTCCTCTTTCAAACAAAAAGTGGATTGTTGTGTTAAAAGATGATGACCTGTATGTTTATTTCTTCTCCTTGAGCGAAAATATCATCGGTGTTGTCTTGTTCCTCCACAATATGAGAATCTAAAATATCTTTCAAAACATGCTCATGGTTAGAAGAGAGGATTGAATCAAAAGAATTCTTAGAAAAATAAGGTTCAATACCTAATCCATCAGTAGTAGGAAACATTCTTGATCTATGCCATTTGAACTAGGAGAATTGATAACAACAAGAGAATTCAAATCAAAAGAAATTAATTCCAAATTATGCTAGAGAGTTTTATGGATAAAAATTGTGTATAATGTTTTGAAACGACCAATGTTTTGAGTGGACACTCCACCCATAATCAAGAACAATTGAAGACAATAAATTAAAGAAGAGTGTTGAGGTTGAATTTATAGGGTGATATTGGTAAGTGTATGTTGAAGAAACCATAATTGGTATTAACATAAAAATATTAAAAAATTAAAGATAGTCGTTGAGATAAAAGATTAAAGAAAAGGGAGGTTGACTAAGATTAAGGATAAAAGAATTATATTTAGTATTTAGTATTTAATATTTAATATGAGAAAGAGTTAATAAAGTATTAATGAATAGAAAGTTGATTTTTCTTATCACTAATATTATAGTATATTATCATTAGTACTATTCCTTTCTCAATAATTAAATCTATTTGTTTATTAATACTTTATTAACTTCTTTGACTATCTTATTTTTTTTTCATTCCTATAATTATCTCACATTAAATTTGTTTTCCATTAATGCCCAATTTACTCCTTAATTAACTTTATCTTCATTAATACTTTATTAACTCTTTCTCATTTTAAATATTAAATACTAAATATTAAATATAGTTCTTTTATCCTTAATCTTAGTCAACCTCCCTTTTATTTAATATTTTGTCTCAACAACTATCTCTAATTTTTTAATATTTTTCTCTTATTCCCAATGTTTATTTCTTCAACGAACACTTACCAATCTCACCCTATAAATTGAACCTCAACACATTTCTTCAATGTATTAGATTCAATAGTCCATGATGATGGGTGGAGTGTCCACTCGAAACAATGGATGCTTCAAAACATTATACACAATTTTCATCTAGAAAACTCTCCAGCCTTATGAATAACAATGGAAACTTACACAATCAAATTCCAAATTATCCATGGGTGAGTGATGCAGGAGCATCAACCTGGTTAGTTTCACGATTGACCCTAGGGGTCACAAACATTTACCAAGGGATTTGGTTCCCTAATATTTCATTTTATTTGTAATGTTTAATTATGATATCTCTAGAAGATACCTTAGAAGGTATCATAGTTTGAGTTGTTTTGATAGGTGTCTATTTGTTGCTAATTTTTAGGAATAACTTCTAGATTGGAGTTTTGTTGAGATATCTCGAGATTTTTTGGTTTGTGAGCTATCTGAGAGATTGAGTGAATTTTATTTGTAATTATGCAAAGTGTATGCAGAGTGTGGTGTGATGATGTGAGAGTGTGCATCTAGAGGTCCGAGAGACCGATAAGGTGTTGGTTGTGGAGGTTGATTAACTTCCTGATTCAGACGTTTGTTTCAGTCATGCTTGGACCCCATTTCCTAAAGGGGGAGTAAGGGGGCGCTCCCCCCCCCCCCCGCCGCAATTGTCGCTAGGGGGGTCCAGGGTGGGGCAACGACAATTTTTGTAGCCCCCCCCTAGAGGGAGATTCATGGGTAGCACCCTCGAAGAGAATTTTTTGGAAAAATTGCCTTGTAAAATATTGTAATTTCATATTCAATCTAGACCGTTCATTATAAGGTTGCAGATCTGATAGTAGAAGTTCTTTTAGGGTTTTTTTTCCATAGAAAGAAACCCTCTCTTATGAGGGAATTGTATTGTGGTAGTGTATTATTGCGAATATTGTATTCTAAGATGAGACTGTGAGAGAAAGAAGAGGAAGTTACAACAAGCATGTTGTAGGTTATATCCCTTAATTTTGCTAGATAATAAAAGGAAGGAACTGGAAATTTCTCTTATGGGCATAGCCCACACTGGGTGAACCACGCATATTTGTGTCTCTATTTAATTGTGTATCTTTTGTATTATAATTCCGCATTTGTTTTATTTTATTGTTCCACGATCCCATTTTTCTAACAATTGGTATCATAGCGAAAGGTAACTCATAGGAAAAGAGGGTTCCTAGTTCGAGTGGGAGCAATGGCGGAAGATGGAAAGTTTAGGGTCGAGAAATTTAACGACCAAAACTACTAGTTATGGAAGATGCATATGGAATATTATTTATATCAAAAGAATCTATTCCTAACATTGGGTGGAATAACAAAGATGCCAACGACCATGAAGGACAAAGAATGGGAGGTTCTCGACATAAATGAACTAGGAGTGATACGGTTGAGTGTGGAAGCGTCGGTAGCTTTCAATATTTCAAAAGAAAAAACAACAAAGGATATGATTGATGCAGGACCCCCTCCTCTCCTAGGGGTTCTGCGACCTCCTGGTGAGGGATATTCAAATAACTGAACTGAATCGACTCTTCGGGCCTCCAATAGACCTTGAACAAATGTCACATAGGTCCCTTTGATGTCACCCATAGGTTCAAGTTACCTGCACAGATGTTCTCGGGTGCCTTTGGAAACACCAACATTCAAGTGCTAGATCCTATGATAGACTCCTCTCCAATATGATGACGGGTTGTGACTGTGGGCCAAATCCATTCGCGACCTCACGCTTCAGAGTTCAGATTTCGAGAGCTCTGAATGTTCAAACTCCTTTTCCTCCCAAATTTCTTCACACATGAAGCAAAAAATTGAGTGCCACATGCTCCAGCAACTAGAAACTAGAATTTTCCCTCTACGATCTGATGACACGCGTCCACTTTGGATCAAAGACCATGATTTCCTTCGTTAGATCGTCCTTCGGGAGTTTTCGATATTCCTCCTTTACTTTCCTTCGAAGGACTTTTCCTCTGAAGCTCATGGATCTCGATCGCATGTCCTCTCTGGATCTGATGGTCCAGATCTCCTCGCTCTTCGTGGTTTTGCGAAAAGAGACCTTTTGCTCCACAAATATTTCAGAGCTCTTTCTTTCGAACTTGCTTATCCGCTACCACGTATCTCCTCATAGCCAATGGTCAGGATTGCTTCATGGCTTGAGGACTTCAGAAATACCCTCTCCTCAAATACTTTAAATCCTCTGAACTACGAAGTGTTGTAGGACCCCACGGCTATCCTTTGTGTAACTCACCCAGATCTAATGGTCTAGAACGATCCTACTCCCTCTTGAACGGATTTTTCTCGTTAACTTGGGGAATCTTCAAGGAATCCTCCCTATTGAAGAATTCTCTCCTACTATCTCTTCTAAGATTGTTCTTCTTCGAAACCTCCAACTCCTTAGAGTGTTTCTTTGACACTTAGTCGAAATCAACCCTGTGCACACCTTGCAACAGGTCTTCACCCAGGAATTAGCTTCTTTGTGAATGATTGTGCACACCTTGTAAAAGTTCTTCAGACTCTTCTACAAATACTCTTAAAATAATCTACCTGAGATTATGAGTCAAAAAGACTCTATTGCGCACTCCTTTTGAACAATATGCACTCCTTGCATACAAAGCTCCAAGTTATCTCTTTTGAACTTGTTCCTTCTTGACACTGTGAACTTCTCAAAATGACTTCTTCGATACTTAGCCAAGTATCGATTCTACTCACACCTTGTAACAGGCTTCCTTAAACTTATATTTTGATGGGTGACTGTGCACTCCTTGCAATAGTCCCTATACGGCTTAATTTTCCCTCTAGGACAATATGACTATGAGTGTGTTTTCGCCTACACACACTTTCAAGCTACCTATGCTGAACTTCTGAGTCAAGATAGACTCTATCAACTCACACCTTGCAGACACTTATGCACTCTTTGCAAACAAAAGTCTCACGTTATTTGTTATGATCTTCTGAGCCGAAATAGACTCTATCAACGCACACCTTGCAGACACTATGCACTCCTTGCACAGGCTTGTAGAAGAGAAAAAATTGAAACTTATCTAATATCTCATAGATTCATACATTCAACCATGTAAATGCATTCAGAACATAAGAATAAATAAACACAGATCATTGCAATTTAAACAGAAATCCTACCATTCCTTCAGATAGACACAGCAATGGAAACACCAAACATTTGGAACAATGATTATTTTCTATATTCATTCAAATGATATGTACATGGAATCATACAATTCCATTCAACATCTCCCGACAACTCTTAACAACAACAACTACAACTCTCAACAGCCTTTAGCTACCATAGTCTTCAACATCCTTCAACTAAATTGCAACAACTATCAACAACCTCTTCTGGGAAAAAATACATACATTTATACAAGAGGGCTCATATATTTTTCCCTCCGACTACCTTAGTGCTATCCTATCAAAATAAAATCTTTCAACTACTAATGATTTATTACAATAAATGTACGAGACAGACATATAAGAGAAAATGCTTCAAATATGTATTGCAACCTACTGCATTAAAAGAAAATACATTCCCCATCGATCTCATGTGATGGTTCAACCTTCAAACATTTAAGATGTTATTTAATTACAATATTTTCCAGATATTACATTGATATGGCCTCTTAAATTCAAATTTATTTCATAATGCGTGTTGGGGTGTTGAGTTGTCCTCCATTCAATCTTTCTTGACGATGATGCTGCATCATACTCCTCTGGAAAAAAATTCATGGACACCTGTCCATGAGCTCCTGCATTGATTTTCCATGCTTTTGTATATCTTTTTCATTTACCCAACTGGCATATTCTACTAGGTGTCCTTTCCAATTTACCAAATACTCAAAATAATTATTTCTCCTAATCTTCTTACCATTCCTCTCATCTATGATCTTCTCCATCTGTGGATTTTCTACTACATGCATCTCCTTCTCCCACTGGATGTCTCTCTGATCTTCTGATCCTTTGGTTTCATCTTCCTTGTAAGGATACAACTCTGAAATGTTGAATATAGGCAATATACCCACATCTTCTAGCATCTCTATCTCATAAGCATTTCCATCAAATTTCCTTAGGATCTTGCATGGTCCTATATTCTTCATCTTTAGTTTGTTATATGTTCCCCTTGGGAACCATATCAATGGCCATGGTTAATTTCGACGCCGCAACATGCTCGGGCGTTAAAATCCTTGAGCAGGGCAAAATCTAAACCATGGTATCACGAGAGAGCTACGTGGTAGCTTACAGGGGATTTCAGTCCCAAAAACTATGTGGACCCAAACCACCCCTGACAAATCTCAAAATCACATGCTTATATGGCGTCACCTCCACTCACCTCCACTTCAACTACACCCACGTCATCCACTTCCACTCATACCACTCCCCTGTTAGACGATCACCTCCGTGCACTCTAGTTCACCACCAGTTATGTCTTATCCATGTCTGCTTGACTGACAACAATACAGTTATCCAAGCAATACAGGTAGCAGTTAGCAGAGCCATCACAGGTGTTTTAGATTTCGAGAGTTCATTACGCAGCAGATCAGGCGAAAATCTTCCCATGCAGTCGGTCACCTCCAGAGACCTCAAACATTTCACAAGCATGTCGAAACTCGATACAAATCTTTGTTTTGTAACTCCAAGTCCTATTTCTGCCAATTCAGTTCCTCCAGCGCATGCATCAGTTTTGTCTCAGAGACGGTAGTAGTTTTTAGTCTATCGATTCCAACATTTTCTTATATTAGATTAAAGAGTAGTTTTTTGTGTGCGATAAGAACCACTTTTGTTGATTAAGTCTAGTGTGAATTTCACACGTTGTACTCCATGCAATGTCAGTTAGATTAATGAGTTTGTTCTACTAACAATTACTTAAAATTAGGTCTCAGTCCCCTAAGGACGAGAACCTCTGCAATTTTGTTAAATAGGGAGTCTTTGAATGTTTTAAGGTGGGGAGTTTTCGGGAAGAAATATAGAAATACACCAGACTGGTTGGAACCATTCTACGCATTGATTAAATCTCTCTACCTAGTGAATATACTCTTGATGACAGTGTTTCGTTCAAATCTTCATGTGTTTTTATCTTATCTTGAATGTAGTTTTTGATTTGTGAAAAGTGCATTTCATTTCCTTCGACTATTGTATGACTCGTCTTTATTGATATGAAACCTGTGAAAACAACTAATGTTTGGTGAAGATTTGTTCTTATTGTAACTTGTGGGAGTAATTGTGTTTTTGATACATGTTTAATGTCTTGAAGTGATATTTTAAGTATTGAACTTCTTGCAGCAGACTATTCATGGAGTAATTTGTTGCTTCCCTTTGTTTTCTATTATTTCACTTCATTGTCATTAGTGTGCCACCAAAAAAGGAGGGCCCTTGTCCATATCATTTTGTCAATCCAACCATGTATTTGTCTTGGTAGAACAACCCTCTGACCAACCGACAAAAAATTAAAAGAAACAACCATTCTAAATTGATAGGTGACCTAGATTTTCCCTTTAGCAGTCAGGGGTAGACCTTAGGACCAACATATGGTATAAGAGGGACCTTCCCTCACCCTTAGACAAAGTAGTGTTTCAGGAAGTGCCCATTTACTGAACCTCCAAATATATCAGCATCTTCTATATTGTGTAAGACAAATGTATTATTTCCCAGAGGTTTAACCAACTTTAAAGGGCCAAACCGGAGGTTGTCGAATTTTCCATGCTTGGATTTGTCATCCCTTCTGGCATCCCACATTAATATCATGTCATCTTTTTGAAAGATATCCTTCTTGTTTTTCTTGTCAAAGATTGACTTGATCTTGTTCCGATATGCTTATGTCCTCTGCTCTAGTGCTTCTCTCTTTTATTGAACTTCTATAACCTAGAAGATTCTCCTTTGGATGTCATTTGGCTCCTCAATCTCCTCCTGCGAGAATTTTAGGACTGTTATACCAATATGAGTGGGAAAAGTAGTGTCTATGCCATAAACAAGCTGAAAAAGTGAGGTTCCCAAAGACTTATTGGTGTTGATTCTATCAGCCCATAAAGAATACTTGAGTTTAGAGTCCCATGATTTCTTGTTTTCATTCAGAAACTTCTTAATGATCCTGATGAGAGTCTTGTTTGATGAATCTGCCAAGCCATTTTCCTAAGAGTAATAGGGTGTGGAATGTGTCAAGGAAATGTTATGACTGGAACAGAATTCAATCATGGCCTTGGACTTGAATGCTTGGGCATTGTCTATTACAATCTTGTTGGGGCAACCAAATCTGGCAAAAATATTGGTTTCCATGAAATTCATGATCACCTTGTCAGTGGAATTATTGGAGGGCACAACCTCATTCCAATTGGTGTAGTCGGTGGCAGTGAGGATCCACTTTTGTTGTCCAATAGAGGGTGGATTTATCTCTCCTATGAATTCTAACCCCCATTTATGACATGGACCATTAGCAGTGATAGGTTTTAGGGGTAATGATAGTAACTTATGTTTTCCTACAAATATTTGACACTCATTGCAGGCCATGATGGTAGAAAATACATCAAAGAAAATTGTGGGCCAGTAGTATCCCGCCCTCAATATCTTGAGAGATATTGCCTTCCAATGTTGGTGTCCTCCACATACTCGTCTATGCATTTCTAGTGTGACTTGTTTGGCTTCATTTTCATCAAGGAATTTTAACATGATGCCAGCAGGATCCCTCCAATACAAGCTCTCGTTTGAAATGAAGAATTTTATAGCCTTCAACTTGAGAGACCTGGCCTTTTTCTTCTTCACATTTGGTGGACATTCAAAATGTTGCAAAAAAAAGAATGATGTTTTTATACCAAGGTGAAGAGGAGTAGTTTTCAAATACCTGAAATATGTATTTTCTAGGCTGTCTTATGGGTGCATCTGATTGGGTGAAGATTTGGTGCAATTCTAGCACCTTACAATTTGATTATGATAGAAATTTGGTCAGTCCTTTCCCCTTGACCATCTTGGTGGGCTTTATCTGCAGGTCATAATCCAATAGTTTGACAAACCATTTTCCTCTTTTTCCCTCACTGTCTGGCTGAACCAGAATCTCTTTGACACTACCGCTAGGAACAAAAGTTTTTATGCTAGACTATAGCACATAAACCCTAAAGGCTTTGAGTGATTTGATCAATGCATAAGCCTACTTCTCTAATATATCATACTTCATCTCAACATCTCGGAGGGCTCTGTTGAAAAAGGCTATTGGTTTCTCATGCCCTTCTTCAATTTTCTGTAGTAGTACAACATCAATGGTTTCCTCTGAAGCAAAGGAGAAGATGAAGAAATCTTTGGTATAGTCAGGGCTAGCCAATACAGGGTCTTCGACTAAATCTTGCTTGATTATTTGGAAAGATTATTTTTCCTCCAAAGACCATTTTATCATAACATCTTTCTTCAACATGTTAGTAATAGGCTTCAGAATTTCAACAAAATTTGGTACAAAACGTCTAAGGAAGTTTATCTTACCAATAAAAGACCGGACAACCTTTTTATTCTTGTGGATATCAATCTCTTGAATGGTACAAACCCTCTTTGGATCATTATTTATACCTCCTTTTGATATGATGTATCCCAGGAGATTTCCTTCTGGCATGGAAAAGTGAGACTTCCTAAGACTCAGGGATATTCCATACCTCCTTCATTTCTTGAAAACCTACTCCAAATGTTGCAAATGTTCCTCATCATACTTGGAGAAAATGGTTATGGAATCCAAGTAAATGACCATAAATATGTCTTTTTACCCCACAAAATGTATGTCCATGGCCCTTTGAAATGTGGCCCCTATGTTCATCAGCCCAAAGGGCATCTTGTCATACATGAATGTTCCCCATGGGGTGGTGATTTTTGTTTTTTCTTTGTCCTCTTCACAAACTGCTATCTGGTTATAACCAGAGTATCCATCTAACAAGGAAATTTTGTGTGCACCTACCACCCTCTGTAAAATGTGATCCATCTTAGGGAGGGGGGAATTTTCCTTTAGAGACAACTTTTTGAGATTTTTGAAATCAACACGCAAGCATATCTCCCCATTTTTCTTCCTTACAGGTACTAGTTTGTCCACCTAGTTTGAGTACCTCAATGGTACAATAATATTGGAATCCAACATTCCTTTGAGATCTTTCTCAATTATGGACATTAACATGGGATTAAATTGCCGAATATTCTGTCTGAATGGCTTGGAGCCATCCTTTAGAGGGATCTTGTGCTGGATGTTGTGAGTGTCAAACATCTTCAAATCTTCATAGGACCATGAAAAAATATCAGCAAACTTTTTTATGAGATTGACATACCTGCCTTTTTGTTCTCCAGCTATTGGTTTAGACAACTTGGTGATCTTGGGATTCTTAATGGTCCCAATATTGCAATCTGTTATCTCTTCTTCTTGATTCTTCGTGGAAGCTCCTTTGTAAACATCATTACTATCAAAAAACCTTTCCAATGGCACTAGTCCTCTTGGAATGTGATTGGTTTTCAGCTCCATAATATCATGACTAGCTAATGTCTTTAATAGATGAGATGCTTGCTGATCTTTTAATTCCTCATTTTCACCTTCTTGACTTTCTTGATCAATCGAGATATTGGAGAATTCATCAATTGTGTGTAGAAATATCTGCATCTCTAGATCATCACTAAATACTTGTCAGTGCTTTATGTTTTCTGGTATGGATGTTCTATGCCTGCTCTCCACCTAATTTTTAATATTTGGGCCAATGGGAGGCCTGAAAGTGTTGGCAGCTAAGGCCAGAGAATCTTCCTTCTGATTATGATCTCTAGGAATGAAGGAAATGTTAAATGCTATAAATAAATTATCGATCAGATCCCATACCTCGCTTTTGTATTGCTTGAGCCTATGTTGCTTATCGTGATAGGTGTTCCTTACTTGATTGATGATTAACTCAGAATCACCAAATATTGCTACACAATCAATGGCCATGTCTTTGGCAGCCCTCAGTCCCAACACTAGAGCTTCATATCCAGCTATGTTATTAGTAGTTTCAAACTCCAGATTATAAGAGAGGGTTATTACTTCTTCTGAAGGGGAAATGCGGAGTATACTTGCACCATATCCTTCCTTTGATGAAGAACCATCAAAATAAATCTTCCATACTTTTTTTTTTGGACCTGTCAGTGGCTGACCCTTACATTGGCTAACTGACATTTCAGGTTCATCATCATTCACATGAAAGACAGATGAGCCAATCTCATCCTCAACAACATAAATTGGGTGATTTCTTGGGTTCTCATGGTCACTGAAAATGTAGGCTAACCTTACCTCTCTGTATAACCTCCTATGTTCTCCTCCAAACATAGGGATGGTGGCATAAGTGAGTTCCATTTGCAATGATCCTCCAACCTTCTTAGCCCAAGTTTTGGATAAGAGCATACCGAAATTTCGGGGAATGTCAGCCACCATAATTTCCATCCCTACACTCTTCATGGGTAACTGTGCCAAAGAAACCACCATATCCTTTATTAGTCCAAGACATTTTCCATTCTTGTAATCAAAGGAGTATATGTCCTGGTAAGGTTTGGTGATCTCCATACCTAGCTCTTCCATAACAACTTTAGGCATGACAATATGAGAGGATCCTGAGTCCATAAGACAATTATGCAGGATCTTATCATGGACATTCAAAGATATATAGATTGGTGGAGAAGCATCAGAGCCATCCTCAATGTGTGGACCCATAGTAATGGCGGTTTTCATCCTGCAAACTTATTACATCAGAAGATACACTAGGAGAAGTTGGTTGCAGAACTTTCATGATAGAACTTTTGAATGGTTCATTCTTCATCAATTATGTCAAGGGCATAGGGATCTTGATCTTGCTCAACTCATGCTCTAGTCTGAAAG
>JZKD02S0189721.1:172689-183292 GCA_000966675.3 Picea glauca | reverse complement strand
TATTAAATAACTAGAATGAATACATAAGATCAATCTTTGAACATCATCTTCATACAATTATGAGAGACCCAGCTCTCTATTACAATACCCAGCTTGTAGTTCTCAGATCCAACTGAGAAATGAGGAATCCAACCCTCATAACAAGTCCCAGCTTGTTGATCTCAGATTCAAGTAAAATGTGAGGAATCCAATCCTCATACAAGACCCAATTTTTAAACAAGCACCAACCTGATAGAGTGAACTTTCATTCAATCCATTATATATAAATATATATACTTCAAAAAATTCAACTACACATCTTCTTATACTTCCCTTTTGTTTATATAGTTTTCCAACTGATGTGAATTTGAATCATTGTGTCTTTTGATATTTGAGCCATTGTGCCTTTTCATTTAAAATGATAATCTTAAACCTTAGTTAATATCATTTTCCTTTTTATTCTTTATTCATGTTTTCATGATTTAACTCTCTTTTAATCATGACTGGGTATCGGTTCATTTGTCCTCATGAGTTGAGCACAGACATGAATCAACTCATTAGATCATACTCATGCTTCTGTTATATTCTTGTTTCATCAACATATCATATTCGATCTTTTAACGATTATCTGTATTATTCTGGTGTAGCTCACTATCGGATGAAACCTGCATGAGTTGCTTCCTTCAACCCATATGATCACAGGCATAGAAACATGGTCTTATCAATTTAAGCATTGTATTATTTTTTGCCTTTATTTCATATTTCATATGATCAACGGTGGTGACCAGAATCTAGGTGAAACTAGTGCTTGAGAGCTCATCAAATCAATGGTCACGAATCTTCTGATGAGATGGGCGGCTGATGAAAATTCGCACTTCGGAACTTTGGGTTTTCAACCTTCCAAAACTTCTGAATCTAGATCGGACGATTTATTTCACAGAACTATATCAACGATGAGATTTTATCCTTACACTCATCCTTTCACTGCTGAATCCGATGGCTAGGACTTAATCAAGTATCGAGATGGATGGCCACCATTTACTCTGGGTCTTCGGACTTCGGAGATTTCAAATCTCAACCCATTCTTTCCTCTAGAGTGGTCAGCTGCTGAGTAAGTCATAAATGGTGGAGATCTCTTGTTTTCGGTCAACGCTTCCTCTTACACTATCCTTCCACTGTAGTAGATTGATAGACGAGAATGCTCTTGAAGTGATCTTCAAATTGGACATCTCATTTCCACTTCAGGTGTTCGACATTTGGGACTTCGAGACTTTGGGCGATTGTTGGTGGTAAAGTTCCCGAAGAAAAACTCTTGGAGTGACATAACTTACTTGTCTCACTTGATGACATGTCATGAGATGAGAAATTGCCACGTGTCACTCAGATTCATGATTTGCACGTACTTGAAATGTTGATTTCAATTTGACACTTATCGTTCTCTGACTGTGCCACGTGTCCTTACCAACGTAGACTGTTGACGTGGTATACCACAGTTTCTTGCTGACGTCGATGTATATCTCTCGTTGTGACACATGTTCATATCCTTGATCTAATGGTCAGAATAGTATCCAAAGGGTATCTTAGATCGACGTCTGAGAGCGACTTTGGACCTTCGCCCTCCAAGACTTCGGGACTTTTGACATTCATTCGTGATAAAACTCCCGAAGCAATTCCCCCGGAGTGATGTAACTTGCTCACGTCACTTGTTGACATGGCACAAGCCAATTTCCTCTTGACACATGCCATCAACCAATTCTACCATGTGTGTTTGTTGACGTGGTTTGCTGACATGGTCTGCCACATGTCTTTTGTTGTCGTGGTCTTCCACATGTCCTCGCTGATGTGGTCCGCCACACGTCCTTGCTGAAGTCGTCTACTGACCAATAGCCCTGATCCAACGGTCCTCATTATGTCCTCCAAATCCGATGGTCCTTATGCACTTCATATTTTCGGGCTTCAGGTATTTCAAATATCAAAGTTCCCAGAGCATAACTTCCTCACATATTTAGACCTAAAGTGAAAGAGATTCATTCGCTGGATCTTGGATCGACAACTCGATCTTTCTGTTGTGCTTCTCTTCTATATTATCATGTACTTCCACTTTAACATGATCCGACGATTGACAGGAATCGGATTTGATCCAATGATTGACGGGTATTCGAATAATCAAAATCTCAACCTTTTAGCACTTCTTATCCTATCCTTCCACTTTGAAATGATCCGATGGATGACGAGAGTTTGGGTTAGATCCAACAGTCGACGGGTATTTGGATGATCAAATTCTCAACCCTTTCATCTTATCCTGTCCTTCCACTAAAAAGTGATCCAACAGTCGTGAAGACACTCAAAGCATATCCATGATCATGGATGATTGCGGAACCACAACTTGCGAGTGATTTAACTCGTTGCCCAAACTCCAAATTTTGTTCCTGTCGTTGATCTGACCATTGCGCATCAATGGTCTCGATTTAATCTGGCTTAATCTCATCATTTTTTGGATCAACCGCAGTCATAGATATTTGGAGCTATGAGATCTAACTATCTAGGTCAATTGCAGGATTGGAACTAGTGAGTCGTTTAACTCTCCTTCCGATCTCTGCAATTTATCCATGTCGTTGATCTGGCTTGCAGATCTACATTCACGATCCTCCAATAGTCCTCAAGCCCATGGTCACTCATATGACCGATGTCCATTATATTTAGATTATCAACAAGGTCAACCTCTTGATTGGATGATAGTTGTTAGAATAAGATTTGCCTCACCCTATGCAATCTTGAAGAGAGGGCCTTATTCCATTTACCTATGAAGACTTACTTTCCACGATTAATGAATCCAGAGACAAAAAGAAATATTTTTCCACTTGTACGCACCTGGCAAGTTATACAACATGCATATATGCTAGTTGCTCCACTACAACCCACGTACATCGAGATTTGTGCTAGAAAATCAAAAATAAATGTTGGTTTCCATGTCATGACAAAAGATATCTGATCCTTGGCCTTCCATATACTGGAAACGTTCTAACTCGACCCTTATTGCATTTTGAAGGCTATAATGAAGCCAATTTCGAGCTATGGAAAATGAGAGAGAATTCAACTTTGAGAGAAAAGTTACTCTGGAGAAATTATTACTTCATTATTGAGTCTACATCCCTTTGTCCTTTAAGTATGAACACAGTGTTCAGGTCCCAAGCTCTCCCCTTATTGATGGAGAACCTCTTTGTCTCCCTTATATGAGCTTGACTTTTGTGGAGGATTGAAGTGGTGGAGGCCCAGTTGGAAGGAACTCAGTTTCTCAGTTCCAAACCATGCCGATACGGAAGTCTGTAATATTTTCACTTCTGCTGATCATTTATTAATAGAAATACTCCTTTCTCATCCAATTGATATCTTGCAAATATATGTATTATGATCCATGGGCATGTTTGTTTTGAATATTAATGGATTATTCTATCTAATGTGCTAACATGTTATATTATCACTATATGCTTTCTTTCCTTGTTTGTTGAGAACTTGTTGCAGGTATAAATTTTTGGGTCAAAGTGCTCAATGGTGGACATCATCAAACGTTTGGATGAGGTAGGATTCTTTATTACCTACTTTGCACATTAGTTTATATAGCATATGTTGGAATTGAGTCGATTTCTACAGTCACTCCTATCTATTTTGGTTCACCCTATCCATAGAGATATTTTCCTCTTAACAGTTGTTGAGTCTTCTCACTCTGATTAGTCGGTTGCTAAGGCTTTTCACTCTAAGCTTATGTTTTTCCTTACGAGATTTAATAACTGTTTGTGCATTCTTTTATGCACTGATAGTCAGTCACTAATTCTCCTGAGCATTGATCATAGGAACATTGTTGAGTCAATCGTGATCAGCAATAATCATGAATTCGCTAATTCTCCTGAGATTTGATCATAGGAACATTGTTGATCTTATCGTGATCAACAATAATCACGAATTGCTTATGTATTGCATTTTCCTTGCTGAGCATTAATCTCTACATATTGTTCTCTCCTCCTCTCGAGCTTATGATTTCGATCTTTGCATAATTTTTGGCATTCACTGCTGACTGATATAATGTAGACATCAATGACAATTCATCATAACAACAAATCATCACATCATAATGACATCGACTGTTGACATCAATGACAATATGTCCAACAGGAACTTCAACTTGTTTGTTTTGATCGGAGGTAGTGGATTTGGGAGCCCCTGCTCTCATCCTCAAATCATATTTCTTCTTGGGTTGGCCTTGAATAACTCCCTCTTCCCCTATTTGATTATCAAATTGATTTGACAGTTGTGCTACCTCATATTCTTGTTGTGTTAATTGGTTGGTATAATAATCTATTTCATTGAGAGGCATGACAATATCATCCACAACATCATTGTCTACATCCATCTCCTCAATCTGATTGTTTTGGAAAGGAGGAACTACCCTTTGATCGCCAACATTTCTCCTTTCTCTCTGCATTATTTGAGGGGCATCATTAGGACTTATGAACTGATTTTGATTTCTATTACCAGCCCCTTGAAAAGCTCTATTTGGTAGTTTAGATTCCCACTTTAGCTTAGCTATTTTAGAAGTCAGATCCTTCAAATTTTTTATCATTTCATCAAGTTTTGGTTCAGATGTGGCTGAGTTAGAGGAGGTAGGGGAGTCCTCTGTTTGTTTTTTCTTATCTTTATCATATCTGATTTTTAATCTGTCTGATGCCAAAATGTTAGATTCGACCTCAATGGATGCTTCCTACATGGAAAACAGTGTGGTTGATCTTCTCTCTCTCAGGAGGAGGGAGAATGTTGCATCAAATGCATTGGCATAAGTGATCTTGGTAGAGGCTTCAATTTGTTTGATCTCATCAGGGATTCTTCCATACATCTTATTGAATCTCTTGGTGAAATCTTAAAATAGATTCACCATTCTTTCTCTTTAGGGCCCCAAAATCAGTGATGTAGTAGAGGTAATCTCTCATATATCCCCATTGATTTATGAAAGTTTCATACAACACCTCAATATCTGCAATGGAGGATGGAGGAAGACCCTTGAACCACTTTCTTACTTCCCCATATAGACTCTGTACAAACAATCTCATCCATACATCTGCATAATCAATGTTAAAATTATCTTTTAAAGTTGTAAAAGGCTACCAGATGTTCTTCGGTAGTTACCTCACCTTCCCCATTATATATCGGTAAATATTTCATGTAATCTATGGCTGGGAGTGCATGTAGGCCTACATGAATAACTAGGGGTGCATATCTGGCATCAATTATGACATCCATCTTGTTAACGGCCATGGATTGAATAATAGGAATATGAAGATTTATGGGAGATACTGGGGTGGATGCAGGACTGGATGTTGAAGTGGAATTAGGAGTTAGAGATGTCTATGCTTCTATGGAATTATTATTCTCAGGGCTAGCAAATTCAAGTTACTTGTGATGACGATCAGACATATTCTCTTGGTGTGCATCTTTTCCCTTGAGGGGGGAAGTATATCTCTAAGATACAGTGGATTTTCTTAGTTTCTTTTCTGGCTCAGAGACTATTGTATCCTTCTCAGGGTTAGAATGAGACTTCTTGGATTTGTTGTCTTCAGATTTGGATCTTTTGAATCCTTTTCTGGGAACCAATATTTCTTCTTTAGATTTTACTCAATGGAGTCACAGGGTGAAAGATGGCAGTCTATCTGTGTTTGATATTTGTTCACCATCACAGGTCATATTTGATCAATGTCATTCTCCCATGGAAATATATTTTGTTACTACGCTCCTCATCAATGACGCCAAAAGATGTTGGTCCTAAGGTCTGCACCTGACTACTAAATGGAAAGGTAAGCCACCTATCATTTTGGAATGATTATTTCTTAATACATTGGTTTTGTTGGTAAGCTTAAGGAAAATTTTCAAAGATGGTGCTCTGGAAAGGAAGGACACATAGTGTAAAAGTAGGTTCTCCTTCGATAATGGTATGGGTATTAAATGACAATTGAGGGTATTAAAAGACACACATAGACATCAACAAGAATCAATGCAATGAACCACTTTCTGTGTGGAAAGTAAGACTTGATATAATATATCAAGACCTAGAAAAATATCTAGATGAAAATCATGCAATGGGTTGAAAAATAGTCATCAACATATATTCACTAGGTAGAAAAATTTATAATTAACTACGAAGGTCCAAATCCTCTATTGCTTCTACTTTTTCTGAAAACTGCCAAAAACTAAAACATACAAAGACTGCATATTTAACAGAGTTGCAAAGGTTATTGTCTATATGGGACTGATACCTAACTCTAGATAACTAATTATAGAACAAATCATTAACTTAACTAAAACATTGCATGCAGTACAAAAATGTGTGCTTCACACTAGACTTAATAAAAAATATTGGTTCTTATCACACACAGAAGACCACTTATTAATTCAACCTAAAGAATTCTGGAACTGAACAATTGAAAACTTCTACTGGCTCTTAGACTGAACTAATGCATGCGCTAGATGAACTGTAATTGGCAGAAAAATTAGGAGTGACAAAATAGGGTTATGTGTTGAGTAATGGAATACATGCGAGCTATTTGAGGCCTCTGCAGGATAACTGGTTGTTTCTTCAGATCCTTTCATTATATTCTCAAGGAATAGGTAGTCTTATGAAGTATCCTGGAACCAACGATCCTGGACCTGGGACGATCTCCATGCTCTCTATCTGTAACATAGATTTCGACGGCTAATCACATTCCATTTTAACCCGTCGGTTGCCATATGTTCCCGGACAACTTCACTATTGTCGGCCAATCGGTCATTGAACCAAACGTGATTGGTTGTGAGCAGGAGGATGTGGAGGCAGTTGACCAATAGGGGATGACATGAGTGGATTTGTATTACGTGAAGGTGAGTGGAGGTGACGTGGTGACCTGACATCATATAATCACATGATTTTGGGAGTTGTCGAGGGTGGTTTGGGTCCACACTACTTTTGGGCCTAAAATCCCCTCTAAGTTTTCATGTAGCTCACTCTCGATACCATGGTTTAGATTTCAGACCGCTCAAGGAATTTAATGCTCGAGCATGTTGCGACACCGAAATGAACCTTGGTTGTTGATCTAGGGGATGGGGGTGCCTCCAATAGATATTAGAGCGGGATTCAGGCACTCCACGAAAAAAAAGTATTTTCTCCACATTATGGAACCCTGAATGCCATGGGAACCGTCAATCTCGCAATAACATCATATCTTCACCGTCGATCATGCACCTTTCCGTCTGCATGTATTTCGAGTCTGACATGGTCTTCTCTAATTGGATGTTAGCTTCTGTGGAATCTTACTGAGCTTTCAATGGATTTTTTTGAACATGGATATCTCATGTGCATACACAAAATACTCGGTGGACCTGCTCTATTCTTTGTTAGTGGAAAATATGATGACGAGTATTCCAAATTCAAACTAGAACATGTGACCTCTTTCAACAAAAAAAAACGATGGTGCAACTATGCAAAGACAGACAGGGGTCATGAAAAATAAAAAATGGGGAATAGGCTAAGCAAGAAACAATAAAGCTCAACATTAATGGATGGTTAGGGTGAGAGATAGAATAAGGAAGGGGTGAATACCTAGGTAACAACGGGTCCAATGGATGATTGATGAGAATCATTGATCTCGTGAATCTTTGCCCAGATTTAATATGTTTCATCTATTTATTATTCAATATAAGTTTTATTGTGATGTTCTATCAAACAATACATTGTTCCATCAACTACTATGATGTTTTATCATTGTGGTGGTCCGCAAACACTACATTGTTCCATCAACCATCAATTTGGGCCTTATTCCTCTGCTTCACTCCTGCAGTAAACACCATTTGTGACACTCTTGACATAAATGACAATATACTAAACATTTCTATGACATTGTCACCATTTCCATCATTTTGAATCCAAATAGAGAACGTCATAATTAAGATTCATCAATTCATCAGTAATGTCATGCAGGGTAAAATAGTGTTACATCTAGGTGACCTAGGAAGGTGGATCCAAGCCATCAAATTTTTCACCTCAACCCTAGGAAAATGGGGGTCACGATTGGAATGAAAGTGCATAGGATTGGAAGAGTAAGCACCTTCTACTTGGGGGTTTGGGCCAAAGGAGGAAGGACCCTAGGATATGAATTGTTGGAAAGAAGATTTGAGTTTTTCTATTTAGATAGTGAGTTGGTCCTGCATGTGGTCCATTTTGGCATGAATGGCAATAATGTCATTATTCAGTTTTTTATTGGTTTGATCTTAGAGAGTGGGAACCATTAGGATATGAGAGGTAGGTCTATGGATAAAAAGGAATATAAGTGATATATATCACTATGCTCAGGGAAATGAGAGGAAACTAATGGGATAAGTGGGAAATAAGGGTACCGGGAAGGGTATGGGTTCACGGGAAAAAAATATTAAAATGATAGGTAGCACAATGGTCAAGACAAAAAGAGGAATCCAATGGGATAGGTTTCAAATAAGGGTGCGAGCACTACCTAGACCTTTTTTTTACTCATGCAGAGTTATACTTCAACCTGAATAATTTGGAGTTATACTTCGACTTGAATAATACTCCAGTGTCAAAATTCCAAAATTATTAATGATCTAAAAATGAAGAAGACTTGTAAACTTGGAAATATTTCCAAGTAAAGTTTATGTGTTAGAAGAAAATGGATCAACTTTGCAACACATTATAAAAATGATTTACTCATTTAAGACACAAATAAACAACAACATAATCAATGAACATAAGCACATAAACACAACAATTGATAAAGGAGTTCACCCCTCTCTTGGGCTACATATCCTGGTTCAGCTTCCAATGGATCATTATTATTAATTTCTCCAAGTGCTCAAAAACATTCTTTACAATGTTCAAATTGACCAACAGACTACTCCAATGGATTTAGAGCGTCCAAAAACCCCTAGCTGGGCTTTTTCGGCACCTCGTTTGGCCAAAAAACGAAGAAGTTAGGATTCTTGGAAGTCTCCCCTTCAAGCTTGTTGTCTCTGCGTCTACAAAATGCACCCTTGTTTCATGAACCTAGCACACACACTATTTAAAGCATAAAAACCCAGGATCGGACGCAACCGTGCCAATGGTGTGAACTGTAGGACAGTTATGGGCACGCCAACCCCTAACCGCCTAGCACTCGGGCACATGAGGGTAATCCATACGACCTTGGGCTAACAAAAGAACCCAACCGTTTGCAAACCCCCGCGCTCCTGGTTGTGGTCATATGGCGTAACACAAAGGACCGCGGGCCACATATTTAAAACCCCGCGCGTGCACCAATGGTGGGTATGGGCATATGTAATATGAGTGTGACCCGGGGCTGGGGCTAAGCCCCAGCCCGGACCCCCGCGCCGACCATTACATAAAATGAATTTAAATACATTGTATTACATATAGTGTATAAGAAACAACGTGTGGGCTAGTGGTAGCCCACACTCTACCAAAGCATGGAGCCAAAGGGAGGTCTGGGGTTCGACCCCCATGGACCCCATACAATTTTAACAACAACCAATTGTTAGAAAAATAGGACCGCGGAGCAATAAAATAAAACAAATGTAGAAAGAAAACACAGAAGACACACAATACAAGAGAGACACAGATTTACGTGGTTCACCCAGTGTGGGCTACGCCCACCAGAGAAATTTCCAGGTCCTTCCTTTATTATTATCCAACAAAGGAAGGGATACAACCTATAGCAAAACCCGCTATAACTTCCTCTTCTTTCTCTCACAGTCTCCTCTCTCAGAATACAATATTCACCACCAACCATAGCCGCAATACATTTCCATCATAAAAGAAGGGTTGCCTTCTAGGGAAAAAAACCCTAACATAATCTCTACCGTTAGATATGCGACCTTATAATGAACGGTCTAGATTTACAATGAACTTACAATATACTTTTACAAGGAATTTTTTGCTTCGGGGGATTCGCCCCCGAACCCTCGCTGGGGGCCCGCTTGCCCCCAGACCCCCCAACCGGGGGGATGGACCCCGCAGAGGGGGTACCCCCCCTCTGCACTCCCCCGCGTGGAAGAGTGTACATACTTCTGGGGTGTAAATACTTCATGGGGTATAAAAACAGCTGAAAGAAAGGACCTCTGAATCAGGAAGATAATCAGGCTCCACAACCAACACCAATAACCAATACTGAGGTACCACGTGGCAGCCCATGACTGGGCCACATGGCACCTTACCATTGACCAAAATGATGCCACGTGTCACATTCTGATTCGACCACATCTGCCAATCAGAATTTGCCACATCACCTCTACCACATTAGCATACGGACTCTGCCACGTCAGCCTGTACAGACTGTACGGACTGTACAGTCAGCGTCCTTTTTTTGCCTCTTTGATGATTCGAACAGATCGCGATATCTCTCTCTCCCAACGTCCGTTTGAGACGAAATGAGTTGCATTGGGTTCGTAATGATGAGGCCTACGCTTTTGTTCGATTTGAAACAATTCTGAGCACTTTGAATTTTTGAGCAAAATTTGATCCCCTGATCACACCTCCCCATTGGGAAGCTTTTGGACCTCCAAAAGACTATTTTCAGTCTATGTGAAGATGAGGGTA
>JZKD02S0189721.1:142356-154629 GCA_000966675.3 Picea glauca | reverse complement strand
GCATACAAGAATACAAGAAAAAATAGTTATATTAATAACTAACTAATCATTTTGATCAAATATAAAAAGATTCATTGAAATGAATGTTCTAAACAATAAGCATTCAACTATGAATCAAGCATTCAGAACACAATGTATTGAAGTAATGAGCATATTTATATTGAAGTCAACAATCCAAAGGTTAATTCATTACCTTCTATGTTGCATCATTACTCTATCGAAAGGACCATGGGTCCCTCCACCCAAGATTCTACAAATATGGTAGATCGCATCCTATGATACACCAATGGAATTGAAGAGAACCAAAGAGGGTTTCTTAGTAAAATAAGGTAGTGTTCAGAGATGATTAGAAACAAGGGTTTCTAGGTATGAGAACTAGCAAAGAAAGGTAGGTTCAAGGGCTTGCATAAATGGTGGGGATTAGCCAACATTAGTTTGCTTTCATATGAATTTATTCATTACCTTTATCCTTGTATTCATGCTCTATTTAAGTCATTTATATTCAGTTAGAGACAATTGTGTATAGGTAAATGAAGTTAGGTAACTAACCAGTCCCGTAACTCAACTTGCAATTATGCAAAAATATGTTTTTTGAGCATTTAATGGCATGTACATGACTTTCCTTTGAGAAACCTATGTATATGTGTGTTGCATAACTGATAGAGCATATACAAGTTCTAAAAAAGTGTTTTTTAGATGATCCAAATGAGGTATGGGGAAAATGTGTCTGCAAGTAGGATAGACACAAGAACAAGACAATCATCAATGCTTCAACGGTGGAAATTGATGCTATAATAGATTCCCCCTAATGTTTGAGGTAAAAAGAGTAATTGATGGCCAAAATACATTATAAATATTCAAAGAGAAGTAAGTTAGGGTGAAGGTCACCAGAATCCAATCTAAGAACAACAACCAATGACAACATTGGAACATCAAGAATTGATGGTTCATCACACATCACCTGGGTTTAGTCGATCGATTGGTCAAACTACACCTGGATATATCCAGTCACGTGATTGACCATCACACTACACTAGTTGGTTGAGTAGCCCTCATTTCTGTCGGTTTGACAGTCAACCAATAGTTGAATATAATCATGCAGTGGATCGAACAACGCAAAAAACGACTATGATTTGGACGCATAGGAGGTTGACGGGTTGAACATCCTTGTCAATTCGACTTGACAATGTAGATTTATCATAGTCAATGCTAATCGTCGACGATTGTATGTGGATGATATCTTCTAGATTATATGGAAATCGATTACATTTTGAGGCTATAAAAATCATACCCCTTGGGACTTTTTATCATGGTGATCAGAATATCAAGATCCAATATGCATAGTAATGCTATGATTGCAGTGTGCCTTGCTTAAGTGCTATAAAAGTGTCTTTAGACAACAACTATGTCTTCAAATTTTTTGTTCCTCTTCAATTATCTACAGTATTGTATTATCTATTTCATGTCGTGTTCCACCCTATTCCCCAACATCATATCAGAGCCGATGGTTTAAAACCTCGACCTATTATATGAAAACATTATTGAGTCTGATTTGTTGTGTGATTGACTATGGGTTGATGGTTTGTTGATTGGAACTTATTGAAATAGACCAATTTGTGTCTAGAGATTGAAGATGGCTTCAAGTATTGATCTTACTATTCTGAATGAATCAAATTATGTTGTATGGGAACTACATGTGGAAACCCTACTAAAGAGCAAAGGATTGTGGTAGTATATGAAGGTTGTGATTCCAAATCCAACAGATGACCAAATTTTTTTTTTTTGATGATGGAAATAAGGATGAGGTTGTAGGGGTCATCATGACTTACATATCTCGAGAGATTCAATTTCACCTTAGTGGAATCGACTACCCTCATAAATTCTAGAAGAAGTTTAATTCATTGCTTGAATGAGTCGATGAGAGCCATGTCATACAGTTGAAGAAAGAGTTGATCTCTCTCAATCCTCATTCTTTTGAAAAAAATGGAGGACTATTTGGCATGTGTCAAAGAAATCCAATTGAAATTGGGTGAATGTGGAAAGAACTATCAGAAGAAGGATGGAAAACTCATCATTTTTTCTTTGATGAACTTGAGAACACCATTTGACATGTTTGTGTTGAATTTCCACACCAACTGGAAAGCACAAAAGGAAGATGGTAAGGATTACACATTTTAATATTTATGTGGTATTTTAATTATTGATCATCACAGATGGCTTGAAGAAGGAAATCTTGGCGGTAAACATCAGGCCCACTTGCCCAATGGAAAGGGAAATATGGATCCTAGGGATAGAGTACAGTTTGATTCCTCTACATAGAAACTTCCATACCATGAACATAAATCGTAGAGATAGACAGATGCACCCCAACAAAGTTGAGAAAAGAATACATGTCAGTACTATGGAAATAATGGACATGTGGAGAAAGTCTACTATAAAAGGATATATGATTTAGAGGAGAATATTAAATTCCTTGAAGGAGATGTGTCCATTATACGTTGATCCACTAATAATTTCACCTTCCAACTTGTAACTTCTCGCGAATTGTAGTTTCATTCTGCACAAAATGAATGGGTGGCCAACTTTGGGTGCACTCATCACGTGGCTAAGGATGCCTCTATTGGAATACTGAGGGGGCGGGGGGTGTGAATCAGTATTACCCTTTTTCAACAATTAGTAGTTACTTTTTGTATTTTATTGATCACCACAGTAAATCAACAATGAATTGTATGCAAAATCAATTATATAAATAAATTTAACATCAATTACAAGTTTTTTAAAGAATAGTGAAGGACACCAATCCTCTTTAGAGAACCAACTCTAGGAGACACCAATCCCCTTATTTAGGGCACCAACCCTAGGAAGCACCAACTCCCTCAATTTTAGGGCACCAGCCCTAGGAAGCACCAACTCCCTTGTATTTAGGGAACCAACCCTAGGAAGCACCAACTCCCTTGTAAATTACAATTTTCTTGGTAAGGATATGAATCCTTCCATGCTCCTCCCTTCCACCCTCAATGCATAAGTATCTTCCACTTTCCTTCTTGGAATCTGCTTTTGTTTTTTATCTTCCAATCTGGACTGCAAAGACACCTTCTACTCACCACTCTTTCTTGTTTATGTATTCTTCAAAACGGCATGAGTATGAAACACTGTGTCCCTTTATTTGGACCATCGCACCTCTTTGTCTAACTTAACCATAATCATAGTTTATTATTCTTACCATGAAGGATTTTCATAGATTGATCACAGATATGGATAAATTTTATCTTTTAACTCGATCCTGAATCTCTACAATTATTTCAGAAACTGAGTTCTGCAGAGGTGCTTCCTTCAAACCATTACATGTGATGGATAATGCAAAACCATGGGCTTATCAACTTTAGCGACGCATTATCTTTTTCATTTATATATTTTATTCCATGTGACCAATGACGGTGACCCGACATTAGGCCAAACGAGCGCTTGAGCGCTTATTAAAATCAACAATCACGATTTAATCTCTCGATGAAATAGATGATTGTCAGGACTTCAGAAATTCACCCTTTGGGAATTCGGTACTTTTTCCTTTCAAATCTTCCGAATACGATTTTTCCAAACAGATCGGATGTTTCACGTATATTTTGCGGAACCAGATCAATGGCCAGATTTGATCCTTACACTTATCCTTTCACTGCTTAATCCAATGGTTGGGACTTAATCAAGAATTGAGACGGATGGCCACCATTTACTTTGGTACTTCGGCTATTCTACTTATGCTATCCTTCCACTATATTTTGATCAACGGTTGAGAATGCATTTGAAGTATTTTTTAAATCGGATGACTCATTTCCACTTCAGGACTTTGGGCATTTTCTGGTGGTAAAACTCTTGAAGTAACGTAACTTGGTGACATCACTTGATGATATGGCATGGGCCGATTAGTAGCCATGTATCACTTAGATTCGTGATTTACATGTACCTCATCTGTTGATTTCATCTTGACACTTGTCATTATCTGACTGTGCCATGTGTCCTTGTTGTCATGGTCTACTGACGTGGTATGTCACATGTTCTTGTTGACATGGTCTACTGACGTAGATCTCCCGATGTGACACATATTCATTTCCTTGATCTAACGGTCAGAATACTATCTGAAATGTATCTTAGATCGACGGCTGAGACTTAATTCATATTTTTGGATTTTGGGACTTCGAATAATTCGATCTCTCGACTTCAAAATACTTTTGAAGTAATATTCCTCGAAGTGTAACTTCCTCACAACTTTTAACCCAAAACGAATGTTGTTCATTGATCATGGTTTTAGATCGACGACTTGATCTATCTATGATATTGTTTTTCCTTGGATTAAATCCAACGACTCTTCTTCTATCTTATACCATCCTTCCACTTTAGAATGATCCATCGGACAAGAAGACTCTCGAAGCATATCAACAATGAAGGATGATTGTGAGGTTTTCAACTAGCACGAATTTTAAGACTATCGTTGAGTTCCGCAATGGAAACCCTTCGTTGATAATGGAATTGATTCCAACCGTAGATCTATTGTCGAGTGACCATCGACGTTTGATGTGGATTGTGGAACCACAACTTGTGAGTGGTTTAATTTGTTACCCAAGCTCCACAATTTGAAGTTGTGCGTTTGTTGGTGATTCAACCACAATCATCAATATTTGAAGCTATAAGATCTGGCGGTCTTGAATAATTGTAGGATTGGAAATAGCATGATTTTTAATTCTCCTTTCACTCTCCACAATCTATCCATGTCATTGATCTGGCGCTTGTGCATCCGATGGTCACGAATTAATCTGAACTAATTTGATTGTTTGTTGGATCAACCATAGTCATCAATATTTGAGTTTATGAGATCTGACGATCAAGACCAATTGATGGATTAGAACTAGCGATTTGTTTAATTCTTCTTTTTCTCCCCGCAATTCATCCCTATCATTGATCTGGCACATGTGTATCAATGGTCCCGATTTGTCCTATGGGGATTTTGATCTCGATCACATTTTTGCACCGCATTTTCCCTTCTGAGCTTCATGTGCATCATCGGTTGTTGACATCAATGACAATACATCAATAACAGTATGTCCAATAGCCTCCTTGTTCACGTGGTTGGATGAAGCTAAGGAGAGGAAAATATATGTTATTGATGATTTTCCTCTAGATGTTTCTAGTCAGGGTTATGTGGCCTATCGACATCATAAGATTTTTTATGTCTATCATGTGCCAAATCTAAGTGTGAATAAGTTTTTTATTGTTTAGTTAACATAGACAAGTAATATTGTGGAACTTTTTCCATATCATTTCTATGTTCATGATTTGAAGAAAGGAAAGTCAATTGTCATCAATATGCTTCTCGACTAGACAAATAGTTTCTACAAATTATGTGACATGGCTCAACTAACATTGAACCAACTACACTTGTTTCTCACATTGATGAGAGAATTTGAATTTGGCATGAGCGACTTAGACACTTGAATTTCTGAAGTCTACAGGAAATTTAAACTCAGAACATGGTTACTAGTTTACCGAAGGTGTTTCCCCTTGAAGGACTCTGTAAGGGTTATGTGCTTGGGAAGCATCATCAAGAACCATTTGAATATGGAAAAGCCCGTCGAGCTTAGAACCTATTGGAGCTGGTTCACAATGATGTTTGTTGCATCAATCTACCTCCATTGGTAGGTGCAAGGTATATTTTTACTTTCATTGGTGATTTCTCTCACTTTACATTGGTTTACTTTATGAAGAGTAAAAACTTTGTCTTTGAAAAGTTCAAGGAATTTAGAGCCTTTGTTGAAAATCAATGTGGTAGACCCATCAAGTGTTTGAGATCAAATAATGGTGTTGAGTATGTAATTAACATTTTGAAGAATACCTACTTCGATCTGGTATTGACTTTCAGAGGTCAATGCCTCATAGATCTTAGTAGAATGACATCATAATATGCAAGAATCAAACGTTTTTTGAAATGGCTAGATGATTTTTGCAGGCTAAATATCTTCCTCCTCGCTTATGGACTAAATAAGTGTATTGTGCAAATTATCTTCTCAATCACATATCAACTCATTTTTTTCCTTCCATGACTCCAATTAACCGATGGTGTAGAAATAATCCTTCATTCAACCACCTCCATGTGTTTGGATGTGTTTCTTGGGCTCAAAATTATAATTATTACAGAAAGAATTTGGATGCAAAGAGTCATTCTTACATCATGATAGGCTACTCTAAAGAGTCAAAATCTTATCGACTGTTTAATCTTGTCAAATGATAAATCATTATCAAATTAAATGTATGGTTTGATGAGAATAATTTTGGCATTAATTTTTTGAATACCTCTTATGGATTGCTACAGAATGATCCCTTTAATGTTGTCTCTAACAATAGTTCTCTTGTTCCATACTCTAGTCCTTCGACTAGACAGTCGAACATTGTTCATTTTTCTTCGAGACTATCGACCTTTGAGTCGACGAGTTCGTTGTCCTCTATTTTGACTGGTTCATTGACTGAAGCCCCTCTAACTTCTAATCGACCTGTTGAAACGAACCGTAGTTCACCTATTTCTTGTCTACCCAAATAGGTTTCCAAGATAATTGAAGTTGTTGGAGCTGATGTTGGAGATTACTCTTCCACATGACAAACTCGAAGTAAAAAGCAACATTCCAGTGTTTACATGATGACTCATGTACTTGAAACTTATAATCTTGTTACCTACTCATATGTCGAAGGATGACCTGAATGGGAGAAGACTATGCAGATATAAATTGATTCTTTGTCGAAGAATCACACTTGGGAATTGGTCCCTTAACTGCAAGGAAAGAGCATTCTAAAGTTTTGATGGGTCTACAACACCAAATTTATCTCTGAAGGTGTTGTTGAGAGATATAAATCATGCCTAGTTGCAAAGGTAGTTTCTCAACATAAAGGCATTGACTACATTGGAACCTTTTCCCTTGTTGCAAAGATTAAATTTGTTCGAAAAATTCTTTCCCTTGCTTCTCATTTGGATGGAAAATCCATCAGATGGATGTGAAGATCACATTTCTTCATGGAACACCCACCTAGTTTTGTGACATATTCAATTTTTTTTTTCGACTTAAGAATTCGCTTTATGGTTTGAAGTAGGATCCCCAAGCCTGGTATGCTAAGATCGACAACTTCTTTCTTCGACTTGGTTTCAAATGTTGTGAATCTAATCACAACTTGTATGTACTCCATATCAATGGGGACACCTTTCTTTTTGTTGTATATGTATATGACTTATTCACTACTGGCAATAATAATGATATCATCCTTCGATTGAAGAAATATCTTGATGACTCCTATGACATGATAGATTTTGGTACTCGACATTATTCTTTGGGTATTCAAGTATTACCACTTAGTGATGGATCTGTTGACAAGCTTTAATATGGTTGATTGCAATCCTTGTGCTACTCTTTAATGTGGAGTCAATATTACCAAAACTTATCAAACACCCGTAGTTGATGCTACACTTTATCGATAATTGGTCGATAGTATTATTGTTGGCTCAAAGTTGTCAGACCATGGTCCTCTTCAGGTTACCAAAAAAAGGGTATCAATGTAGTCTAGTGCATTGGAATTTTCATCTTCCCGAAAGGGAAGAAGTCTCACCCGAAGCATGACCGAGACATGAGAATTAGGAAAGGGTAAGAAGAAGGCTTAGTCATATCTACAAGTTATCAAGATTA
Source organism: Picea glauca (assembly GCA_000966675.3). Lineage (NCBI taxonomy): Eukaryota > Viridiplantae > Streptophyta > Pinopsida > Pinales > Pinaceae > Picea > Picea glauca. The sequence continues at coordinate 146,911 of JZKD02S0189721.1, read as the reverse complement.
CTACCATTCTTGTGCAAGATATTTTAATCGTATTAGAATCTTTAACACCTCATAACCAAATAAAAAATAAAATAGTTGCATAGAACATCATAAATAAATACAGAAGCATCATGCATAATAGACATAACATAATATCATTCTATGGACACATAAATCATCATAGACAAGGGTCTTCTTTTTTTAAATTGTATCTCCATCAGCATTCTATTATAATAGATTCATTACTCAAAATACATGTGCAACATATATCATTCATATGAAAATTCATACCAAAGAGAACAAACAAGTACATCTCAAAATAGTACCATACCAGATCGTATTCTTTCTAGCCCCTTTCCCTTACTACCTCTACAGTAATACAAGAATATTTCTCCTTACAATCTGCATCTGGCTCAAAAACCAATTCTTACTACTCAACTCTCATTACCCAACCCGATTACAATCCTCTTCTTTTTCAACTTGAGAACCTGAGAGCTCTCTCCTCTTATTGATTATATTTCAATTTCTCCTCCAAAAACTGATTGTACACTGACCTCTAACTATTTTATATTCCAATGCCTTTTTGTTGCATGATCTTTCTCTCAGCCTTATTTTCCTTCCTTTTCTTGGTTTTCTGACTTCGTGGTAGCTTGTGCAACTTATATTCATCAAAATAAAGGGCCCAATAGGCCCCGACCACAATCATTGACTTGCCTCGATTCAAGTATTTGGTTTTTTTGTGGCCTCTGATTTGGCATCTGATCCTTTTGTTGCTTTTCTTTCTTCTTTTGGTGGGCTTCCATCCTTGACTAGACCTATTTCTCCCTTGGCTCCTTCAAACAAAGGGCCCAACTCTGACACTAGTTCCAGGGATTTCTCTCTGATCTCCTTAAAATGTTCATTTTTTCTTGCCACTTCCTGGAAACCAATGAGGCTTCTTCTACAAACTATTGAGTTGCACTGGTGTTGAACTCCTTTGGATTTGATGCGATAAAGCATCCCATTCTGCATACACTAGTATCTCCACCTTCTGCATCTGAAGGTATTCAGTTTGTAATACTAGACGAAAGGCTCTTAGTTCCTTCTTGGCCACTGTTTGAGCTTCAAAAAGGGAATTCAAAGTGTTGTCGGCATGATTGATCTCATCAATTGTTTCTTGTTGTTCCATAGGATCCTATGATTTGATAGATTCTTCGTTGAGGGTCTAGATTTTTGTGCATAATTCATCCAACACTTTTTTTCACTGAGTTATCACCCCCATCCAATCAGTGGCTTCCTTGAAAATTGTAGTGCACTCAACGGTCTTCTTATACAACACATCGCTGGCATTGTTTCCTTCCAATACAACTCTTTCCAGTTGTTGTTGGAGTTCTCTGGGCTATGCCTCGACCTTCAACTTCATTCCATCCAATTTATCTTGGAGTTCCTCTGCTCGGTCTGCTATCACCTCCCATGCTCCCTAGACTAATTCAAGCTGCTTTTTTGGCTCTTCGGTTGTGATGAACTCTGACAGCTAAGGTGTTTCTTTATTGAAATTTGGCCATACCTATTTTAACTTTTCCTTCATTTTCCCCATTTTTTGATCCTCATGGAGTTTTAAATATTCCTCATGCATCTATTATTTTTGTGCCATCATCCCTTCATGTCTATAAAATTCATCTTGGTTTCTGACTTGTTGAATTCTTTGCTCCAAGTGAATATTAGAGGCTTTGATCAAGCCTACTAGTTGTGGTGCCGACAAGTGAACTAGCTCACTAGATGTAACTGTAGCTTCCAACAGGAGTCTAATTTGAAGCAAAAGCCTGCTTTCCATGGATTGTTCTGAGGGTGTCTCAACCTCTTCTTCTCCTGGGGATGGTCCCCACAACTATTGGGTTAGTTGTTGGCATGTTTTACACGCAGTGTATTCTTGTCATTGATGGCAAGTACAACAACAACGATGGCTTAAGTACGGGAAGAATATGCCAGGAAAGCACCAGAAGTATTTTGGGAAGATGCAACAGAGAAAACTCAATAAGATCAGAAGAGATGGTGTAGAGTATGCGTGTTTGTCATTTATGGCAAATATCACGACCAACAACGTAGGGATAATGGCATGGAAATGGAAAGTTCAACAAGTGATCATTGGATCCCATTCAAAAGCGTAAACTCCAGGAGTCAAGGAAGCAACTCACGGCAGAAAATCGCGAAATGCAAAACCATGACTTAAACTCCATTTCAGAGTTTCGGATACCGGGAGTTGGAGGAGTAAAGAGTCGAGACTCTTCATCACAGGAGTCTCAAAGTTGTGAAATGCAAAACAGGGACATCAACAAAGACTCCATTTCGGAGTTTCGCAGACTGGGAAATCAAAGATCAAAGGAACTTTAACCTTTGAAGTAGCGAACCCCGAAATCCCGAAACAAAGACATCAACAAAGACTCCATTTCAGAGTTTCGCAAACCAGGAAATAAAAAATCAAAGAAACTTTAACCTTTGAAGTAGTGAACCCCAAAATCCTGAAACAGGCACATCCACAAACCACGTCAACTAAGGACACATGGCACAATCAGGCAATGACAAGTGTCAAGTTGATTCAACATTTCAGTCACATGTAAGTCACGAATTAGAGTGACATGTGGTAGCTATTTGGCACATGTCAATCCACGTGTGACATCAGTAGGTTTATGTCACATCGAAACTTTCTATTTCATGGTTTTACATAGCAAGAAGAAACTCCACCATCATGAAGTCTCAAACTCTGAAATGTCAAAAGGGACTATTGTGAGTCTCGAAAACCCAAAAGGCAAAACTCCAAAATCCCATCAACCGTCCATCTCAGTGGGTTATGTGAACTGTCTGATCACTTCAGAGATTTTGTGATCATGAATTTTATAATGTTGGAGTCACAACGACTCGAAGGGAAAAATGTTGAAATCATGTCAGTCGTTCGATTAAGAAAAGAAGGGATCAGATTATGAAGTCTTGTGGACCGTTGATCTAGCTCCATTTTGGGGATTGCGACTTGGAGTGTTGAGACACTTCTTCATAGGAATGCCGAAATGTTGAAATGCGAAAACACCTTTTGGTGCAAGCTGTGGTCACCGTCAATGATCATGTGAGAGGGAGTAGCTAGCACCAAGTTAAGCTCCTTTTTGGTGATCGTAACATGAAGAGTCGAGACTCTTCACCACAAGAATGTTGAAATGCCGAAATGTTGAAATGCGAAATGGAAAAATCAACGCGAGACCCTATGCTTGTAATCCAACAGTGTTGGATACTTAGAAATCTGATCGAAGGGCTACTATTGCTCTTCACAATTAATTGATCAGTTATGATTCAGTTAGAAGAACTAAATCATGACTCTTGGACGGTTGGCGATTCAGTTGTTGATGCATTTTCTTGGAGGTTCACAGTGTAACTACTAGAAATGACTGATGGTTTCTACCAAAGGACTCGAAGATACTTCAAGGTGATCGCCAGAGAAGATGAAGAGTCTCGAGGAATCTTTCAGTGGAATGAAGACTATTCATAGAGGCTATTGACAGATGTAAGATCGTTGGAGCTTGGAACTGCAGCAGAGGGAATGAGCTCGACTGTGACAGAGAAGACGAAGAGTCTTGACTGCTAGAGAGGCTAAGGAATCTCAGCATAACACCTAGTGATGATGGACGCATGGGTTTAACTGCCAGAGAAGATGAAGAGTTGCAATGATGATCAAGTAGAGCACTTGACATGGGTAGAGCATGTAGAATCATTGTGAATAGAGGATGCAGAAGATGCATAGAGAGAATAAAAATGCAGAACAGAGAAGATATTGGGTGTTGTTGAGAGTGATTCAGGTGTGTAGAAGGAGGCAGAGTGCAGCAGCTGAAATGCACAGAAGAGGAATGGTGCATAGAAGATACATGGCGCACAGAGCATGAAAGGAAGAAGAACATAAAGTGTAAGGAAGGGGTGCAGGAAGACATCGATGCAGGTAGAGCAGAGCAGTGTAGTAGAACAATGATGAGACCTGTAAGCCATTGATAAATATTGTATCACTGTGATAAATTTATATATAAAAAACTTTATATTTCAGGGTGGTAGGGAGGTGCTAGGGAAGATTGTTTCCCTCAGAGGTTCAAGTGGGTTCTTGAATATAGGGAGTTGTAGCTTCCATCTAATTGCAACCAGAGCAACCAGGGTGGCAGGGTGGTGCAAGGGAGAATTGTTGTTCTCTGTTTTATAGGTTGGTGCCTGTGTGACTGGAAGTTGGTGCTTCCATCCAGTTGGTGCTGGAACACTTAGGGAGTTGTTGCATCCTTCTAGTGGGTGCTAGAGAAACTAGGGAGTTGGTGCTTCCTTCTAGTGGGTGCTAGAGAAACTAGGGAGTTGGTGCTTCCTTCTAGTGGATGCTAGAGAAACCAGGGAGTTGGTGCTTCCTTCTAGTAGGTGCTAGAGAAAATAGAGAGTTGGTGCTCTCAACAAGTTGTAGCTTGAAAAACAGAGGTTGTAGCCTCACAATGAGTTGGAGCTCATATGTATGATAATGTACAGAATGTAAAGATTACTTATCATACCAAGAATAAGAGGTTTTTACCCTTTATGGGTTTCC
>JZKD02S0189721.1:92577-105195 GCA_000966675.3 Picea glauca | reverse complement strand
ACAGTTTCCAATTAACCTAATGGAATCCCTCCTTTCCCTATAAACAAGGTTGGAGAAAGATTCGAAGGATCATCTCAAGCCATTAATAGGTCATTATTGTTGGAATATTGAGGGAGGGAGGGGGGGGGTGAATTAGTATTACCCCTTTTTCACAATTAGCAGTTACTTTTTATATTTTATTAATTACCACAATAAATCAACAATGAATTGTATGCAAAATCAATTATTTAAATACATTTAACAAGAATTACAAGTTTTTATAAAGAATAGTGAAGGACACTAATCCTCTTTAGAGAACCAACTCTAGGAGACACCAATCCCCTTCTTCAGGGCACCAACCCTAGGAAGCACCAACTCCCTTGTCTTTAGGGAACCAACCATAGGAAGCACCAACTCCCTTGTATTTAGGGCACCAACCCTAGAAGCACCAACTCCCTTGTATTCTACAATTTGCTTGTTAAGGATATGAATCCTTCCATGCTCCTCCCTTCCACCCTCACTACATAAGAATCAACAGTTCTTATTATTGGACTCTCTCTGTTTTGATCTTCTTATCTAGACTACATAGACACTTTCTTCTCACTACTCTTTCTCATTTATATACTCTTTCAACTGGTGTGAACTATGAAACATTGTGTCCCTTTGTTTGGACCATCACACCTATTCATTAACAATAATCTCGTTTATTTTTCTTTATTCAAATATTATCGAGAAGCCTTTTCAATTTAATAAATATGTTTTTCATTAATTGATCACATGATCGATTTAATTTAACTTAATTTCATGTCTCTACAAATATTATAGAAATCAATTCTATAGAGGCGCTTCCTTCAAACCATTTACATGTGACCATCTGCGCAAAACCATGGGATTATTGTCTAAGTGTGTAAATGTGTTAAACCTGCACATAATATATCTAGCTAAACAATGATACACACATTTGCAGAGAGAAAAGGAGAAAGAATAAGAAGGAGAGAAAGAATGAAAGAATTCTCATTAACCGTTGTAAAAAAAAAATGAATAGTTTTCACATGATATACTCTATATAGCTCAATGAGTTCGACTTGAGGTGAACCAAGTCGCCATAGTGGTGGTCTAGAGTGATCTGGACACACACCAATAGTTACGAGAGTGAACTTCCACCTATTCTAGTCTCTCAAGCAGTTACGGGAGTGAACTGCCACCTAGTTGAGGTAACTAGTCAACTAGTCTTCAGTGAACTGACTGAACAAAGAGTAGTGAGGAGTTAACTCAGGGAATCAAGGCTAATGCACCAATCTGGTGATGATACCTAGGCAAGGTCAAATTATCATGGTGATGATCCCAATGCAACATCTAAACTCAACTTAACTAGTCAAACTGAAGTGTTAACTGAAAGAGAATATTCTCCAGCTAGAATATTCTCTCCTAAAATATAGGAGACTGGATAATGACTAATTATGACTAATAAGCAAATAAAAACCTTAGGAAAAAGAAATCCTAGGTGTGTGTGAAGTAACTCCAACACCCCCCCTGAACATCCCTATGGTGAAAATAAAGATTGGGTCCTCGCAACGAGACCATGTTAGGTACCCAAGTACAAAAGATACACTAAAAATAAAGTGAGGAAAGAGGGAAAACCTCATGGGAAAAACACCCCCTCAAGGTACAATGTATGTAAAAATAAGAACTACAGTTGCTAGGCAACTGTGTCCTTCACTCCAAGACGACCTCGCAGAGAATGGAATTTCTGCTCAGTGAAGGTCTTAGTGAAAATGTCTGTCGTTTGTTCTGTTGAAGGATATAACTGTAAGACGATGATCCCCTCGTGTAATAAGTCCCGAATGCAGTGCATGTGGATCTCGATGTGCTTCGTCTGCTGCCTCTGAACTGGATCTCTGCATAACTTCAGAGTGCTCTGGTTGTCACACCAGATGATGATCGATCAATGAAACTGAATGCCTAACTTAGTGAGAAAATGTTGTAGCCACATAGCCTGAATGGTTATGTTAACTACCCCTCTGTACTCTGCCTTGGCTAAAGATAGAGAAATGACAGCTTTCTTCTTACTCGACCAACAGATAGGCCCGAAACCAAGACTGAGTGAGTAACCAAATGTGGACTTGCGATCAATTCTATCGCCAACCCAGTCGGAATCAGTAAACCAATGAGATCTAATGTAGAGTCTACTACATAATGAATCCCAAAGGTGATGGTGCCATGTACATATCGAAGGATACGCTTTGCAACTTTCCAATGTAGCTCATGCGGCTCCTGCATGAACCTGGAAACTGCACCAACTGTATATGAGAGGTCTGGTCTGGAGTGTGTGAGATACAACAAGCTCCCTACTAGTTGTCTGTACAATGTGTTGTCAACCAGTGAAGTCTCCCCACCATCCTCAAGTTTGACTCCTGATAGGAAAGGAGTCGGAGCATACTTGCAATCTGTCATGTGAAATCTCTCAAGGAGATTTCGTGCATACTTGGCTTGAGATAGTTTGATGCCTGATGCATCCTAACTGATCTCAAGTCCAAGGAAGAAGTGTAGTGGACCCATGTCTGTCATAAAAAACCTGTCATGAAGAATCCTCTTGACTGCAACAATCGCTAAATTTGAGCAACCGGTGATCAAAAAATCATCGACATACAAAACTAAAAGTAGAAGTGAATCAGTCGTCCTGAGCATGTATAGATTCGGGTCTGATTTACAACATACAAAGTTTTGTGACAACAGGTAGGAGTCCATCTTGGCATACCAGGCCCTCGGAGTCTGCTTGAGGCCATAAAGTGACTTCTTCAATCGACAGACCAAATATGAGTCTTGCATAAATCCCTGGGGCTGCTCCATGTAGATCTCCTTAGAGAGATCACAGTGAAGAAATGCATTCTTCACGTCCATCTGATGGACATCCCATCCCTTGGCTACCACAATGGAAAGGGCCAATCGAATGGAATCCATCTTCGCTACTAGAGCGAAGGTCTCATCATAGTCAATACCATGAACTTGCTGAAAGCCTTTGGAAACAAGCCTAGATTTGTATCTGCTGATCTATCCATCCGCTACACTCTTGGTCCTGTAGACCCATCTGCATCTGACAAGTTTCCTCCCAGAAGGAAGGGGAACCAGATCCCAAGTTTGGTTCTTGAGGAGGGAGTTGTACTCCTCCTGCATGACGGATTCCCAAAAGGGATTTCCAGCAGCCTCGCCATAAGACTGTGGATTTGAAGACTGAACCAAGAAAATATGCTTGGAAGGCAATGATTCAGTGGCAGTGAGTGCAATAGGAGGCTCCTTGAAATCAGATCGAGTCCTCCTAGTATCGGTTGGATCCCCTATGAGATCCTCTGCATCCTGAAGAGTTGCCTGTGCCCACTTGGGCCTCTGCTCTGGCTCTGCAACTGCATCTGGATTCTCTGACTCTGCATCTAACTGTACTGACTCTAAATCTGAATCTGAATCCTCTGAGTCCTCTGAATCATAACTCTCATCTGAAGAAGAGTCAACATGTGCATGCTCATCATCTCGGACAGGTGGAAGAGCAAATGTATATGCATGCAGCTGCTAAGGTACATGCGAGACATTTTCTTCGAATTGGACACTACGCTCAATGATGATCCGGTATGAGGAAAGATCAATAAGCTGATATCTCTTCACACCATCAGGGTATCCAACAAAAATGCACTCAGTGCTCTGTGGATCAAGTTCCTTCCTCTTTTTAGAGGGAATCTTGGTCCATGCACATGAACCAAAAATACGAAAGTGGTTCACTTCCAGTTTGAGGCCACTCCAAGCCTCGTAGGGGGTCTTATCCTTGACATATCTATGGGGATATCTAAAGGTGCGGAAGCTCGCTGAGACTTTCCCTTGTAGAATTTATCTTGAGGGTGTTTTCCGATAACACATCCCTCACATACTCCCTTGGAGAAATGGATGTCTGGTAGACTATCAACTAATTTGTGCTTGTTAAGTTGTTGCATGTATCTGGAATTCAAATGTCCAAACCTTTCGTGCCATATCCTACTACTTTCATCAGCATGAGTAAGCAGTAACGCAGAATCATGTTCAATGAATTCAGAAAATGTATACAATCTAGACTGATGATTTACTTCACCGGTAGAAACCTTGGAGTTGGTTTTCATGTCGTAGATGTCCACATAATTTGGTGTGAATACGACTTTATTTTCGGTGCCGGAATTCATCATTTGATACACAGAGAGAAGGTTGATAGAAATCTTGGGAACATGCAACACATTCTTGAAGCATCCGTCGGTGATTTTGACAGAAGAGTTATCCCCCATCAAAATGGGAGGACCTTTGCATGCATCCAAAGAAGAATATATTGCTTATGAGGCATCCATGTGATGTGATTCTCCTGAATCTACGATCCAAGCATCGTGAGAGGAGTTGATGGAAATCAAGGCATGGCTGTAATTTCCTTTCTTGGAATTCAGATCTTCTAGCTTCTTCTTCTTTGCACCCTCGGGGATACGATCTCCAAGGTTGTTTTGTTGAAGTATCTAAGACATCGGATCTATTTTTTTTTGCATGCATGCAGATTTCGAATGGAATCCTTTGTGACAATATGTGCATTTCTCTCCTTTTCTTCCCTTTTCTCCTTTGGATCTGGAGGCATCGGTGAAGGGTTTTGTGTACCCTTCCTTCTTCGTATGTGCATGAGATTTCCAGTTATCTTTATATTTATATTTATGATATTTTTGGCTGCCATCATGCACAGTGAGTGCATGCACCCTTGGGCCTTTGATTGTTCCCATGTTGATGAACTTGGTCTTCTCTTGTGCTAGGGATTCAATAAAGTACTCAAGAGAAGGCATCTTCCAAGTGGCTCCAGAGGTGAATCTGACAGTATGGAATGTAGATAAAAATACTGAGAATTCAGGACTAAGCTTGGAGAGAATGGTGAGAACCATTTGTTTCTCCTCCTTCGATTTATCAACCCCACAAGCTTTGAGTTGCGACAGTAAATCCTTGAATTTTGTAAAGAAATATTAGATATTCTCGAAGATTTTTTGATCCAATGTGAGCAGCTCCACCTCTAGCATGTGTCCCCTCATCTCATCCTGTTTGAAAAATATCCCTTCCAAGATGGTCCAGGCTTCATTGGGAGTCTTACAGGAAGATATATGAAAAAGGATATCGAGAGAAATAAGACTGCAAATTGTTCCGAGTGCCTCATCCATGCGATTTAAGTACTTGGATTTTTCTATGGATGATTTCGGCTCTGTATCTGTATTCATGGTTAAACTATACAACTCTCTGGATCGAAGATGTATGGATATTTTCTCCTTCCATGCAAAATAGTTGTAAGGTGTAAGAATGAATTCTTTTTGGAATTCCATCTTTCCGTTGTCTTCAATCTTTTGTACCTGTAAAAAATTTTGGTGTAGATTTTGCTTAGCAGTCTGTCAGCCCTGATACCATGTAAATGTGTTGAACCTGCACAGAATAGATCTAGATAAACAATTATACACACATTTGCAGAGAGAAAAGGAGAAAGAAAAAGAAGGAGAGAAAGAATGAAAGAATTCTCATTAACCATTTTTAATAAAATGAATAGTTTACACATGATATACTATGTATAGCTCCATGAGTTTGACTTGAGGTAAACCAAGTCGCCATAGTGGAGTTCTAGAGTGATATGGACACACACCAACAGTTACGGGAGTGGACTTCCACCTATTCTAGTCTCTCAGGCAGTTATGTGAGTGCACTGCCACCTAGTTGAGTTAACTAGTCAACTAGTCTTCAGTTAACTGATTGAACAAAGAGTAGTGAGGAGTTAACTCAGGGAATCAAGGCTAATGCACCATTCTGGTGATGATAACAAGGAAAGTTTGAATTAGCATGGTGATGATCCCAATGTTGCATGGTGATGATCCCATTGCAACATCTAAACTCAACTCAACTAGTCAAACTGAAGTGTCAACTGAAAGAGAATATTCTCCAGGTGGAATATTCTCTCCTAAAATATAAGAGACTGGATAATGACTAATTATGACTATTAAACAAATAAAAACCTTAGGAAAAATAAATCCTAGGTGTGTGTGAAGTAACTCCAACAAAGTGATGTTCGCAACACCTTATGGCTTATGTGTTCATAACCCATGACTGGGGGTAGAACCTAGTTCATTAGATTTCAGCGTTCGACAATTTTTATTTGACAATCATCTAATATTATAGAGTTTTCAATTTCCCGAAATGGTTACCTCTCACACGAGTTGATCTGATGGCTGGCATGATTCCCAGAACCAAATCAAAAGTCTGGATCCAATCCTTACTCATTCCTTTACTGCTTAATACAACAATTATGACTTAATATACGGTTGAGAAGGATGGATCTCATTTACTTCAGAACTTCAGCTTTCACAACTTCCAGTATTTGCAATCATTAAAACTCATGGAGTATATTTCCCTGAAACAGATTAGATGGTCATTATTTGTTCTTCCATTAGTCGTATGATCCCGACTTGTCCAGAGTTTTCGAACAAATCAACGACCATGACTTAATCTACAAGTGAGTGAACGGTTCTTGTTTACTTCAAGAATTCAGAACTTCATCCTTTGCAATTTCTAGGACTCTGGAGTAGAAATTCCTTTGAAGTGGTTACCTAATGAATAAGTCTTAAAGCGGTGGTGACCGCTTGCTATTGGTTAACACCTCCATTTACGCTTTCCTTCCACTATGCTTGATCATCGATTGAGAATGCTCGAATTAGATCAACGATTAGCGTTAAATTAGACCTTCGACGCTTCGGGAAGTTACTGGTGTTTAGAAACTGGTTTCCCTCAAAATAACTTAACCTACTGACGTCATTGCTAACTTGGCACTAGCCGAGTGGTTGCCACATGTCACTTAGATTCATGACTTACACGTACTCGAAATGCCAATTTCATCTTGACACTTGTCATTATTTTATTGTGCCACATGTCCTTGCTGACATGGTCTACTGACATGGATCTCCTGATGTGTGTGCTACGTGTCTCCACTTTGTGACTTTGGAACTTCAGTCTTCGAGTGAATTTACATGTTCTCAACACATTCTCGCCGAAGTGGTCATGGTCGGAGTTGACCACGATCCTGATCCAATAGTCATCGTGTATTCTCTAGATCTGATGGTCCTTCTTTATGGCTATCTCTTTCTTTCCAATCAACTTGATCCAACGGTCAAGAATACTTTCGGAGCACATCAACGATCAGGGATGATTGCGGATTTCTCAACTAGAACGACATTTAAAACTATAGTCGAGTTCCACAATGGAAATTGCTCGTTTGGAAGTGAAACTGATGCCAAACGTAGATATTATTGGCTAGTGAACATCAAAGGTCGGTGTAGATTGCAGAACCATAACTTGCGTGTGGTTTATCCCGTCTCCCAAACTCCGCAATTGAAGTTGTATGATTGTTGGTGGATCAACCACAGTCATCGATCTTTTAATTGATGAGATCTGACAGTCTAGACTAATTGCGGGATTGGAAATAACACTTTGTTTAATTCTCCCTTTTCTCTTTGCAATCAATCCCCTCCCTTGATCTGGCGCTTGCGTATCCAACGATCATGACTTGATCTGATCGTTGACCAGTCCTCCAATGGTCCTTCTCTTGTAATCTAACGGTCTAGACTAATTGCGAGATTGGAATTAATGTGTTGTTTAATTATCCCTTTGCACTCCCAATTAATCCTTTCCCTTGATATGGCTCTTGTGTATCCAATGGTCATGACTTGATCTAATCGTTGACCAATCCTCCAATGGTCCTTCTCTTTGTAACTCCCAGATCTAACGGTCCTGGTTTGTAACTTCCAGATATGATGGTCCTGATTTGTCCTTCAATCCTGATCATGTTTCTGCAATGCGCTTTCCCTTCTGAGCTTCATGTGTGTCATCTCTTCTGAGATTTTGATCTTCAGTCGCAAACCCTCCTGAGCTATAGGTAGATTCTTCTGCATTTTTTCCATACCAACTCATCATTATAAAGTAATGACATTGACTATTGACATCAATGACAATACATCAATGACACTATGTCCAAAAATTATTAATGAAACCCAACAATATGAATAAGACACAAGAGTGACATCAAGAAACTTAGAATATATCTAAAATTTGGATGCTAAGTATGAAAGCCATCAAATCCACTTGTCCACATTCTTAGCTATTCATTTCAATGCCACATCCTAAAGGGATTTTGGTGAAGATTGAAAAGAAAAAGGGAAGCCCAAAAATTTAAACACTTGTCTAAGATAAATTCAAGCCCACAATTGATAGGGTAGCTAGTTAGGGTTGGGATCCTGAGCCAACCCGGACTTAGCAATTTGATGCTAATAACATGATGCTTCGTTACAAAAATGGATACATTCTATAGTGTAGTCCATTGACTCTTTGTATTCAAATATAGGAAGAAAATATTCATTGAAAAAATGTCCATTAACTATCTATTAAATGTTAGGCCTAGAGAAAGAAATAGATTTAATCAACACTTAAGAAGACTAGTGATGAAGAAGGTAGACAAGTGGTTGTGAACCAACACATATAAGGTTAGGGTTGGAGGGAATCCTTTCCTAATTGACTTGAATAGACCAAAATTCTCACATTTATCTTGATTAACATATAGATAGGTTGAAGAATCCAAGAGCAAGGTTTTCACTATGTTGTCTCATAAACCTGCTCATTTAAGATGCAAATTTTTAGAACCTCTTGGAGAAAAATTAGGAAAACTATAGAGATAATTCCCATTGTCACCACAAAATTAATGTCTCTCACTTCATCACCAGTTCTTTTGTAGCAGTAGTGGGTTTCCCTAATTTCTATCTCTAATATAAATTAAGCTTAAGGTTTTTAATGGAATGAATAGAGAATAACAATGAGTATGTTTAAAGGAATAAATTAAAAGGGTTGGTTGGATGCAAAAGAACATACACCTATACTTTGGGTTTTTGGAGTCTCAAATCAACATGTAGGGGCCTCAAAATGGAATGCATAATATTATAAAGCAACTTAGAACTTAATGAATGAATCATATCAAGTGAATCAGCTACACTATGTATTCCATTACTAGATGAAATCATTTAAGAGATATAATAAATATTCATAAACAACCATAAACAATTAGTGAAACAAGTAAGATATTGGCCACGAGTTATCATTATTCATATCTTTAGATTCGAAATGGTTCAACAACAACAATGTTGTCCTTTTCATCTTACAAAGAGCAATAAGGAATTGACAAATGAGTCATTGATCCCACTCCCACCTCACTCAAACACCTAGGGGATAAAACCAATACACATGAATAATATAATCATATTAATTAAGTCACAACTTGGACTACAATATTAGAATCACCTATCTAATTTACAAGAGGAGTTAAAAAAGACATATACACTTCTTTGGTATTTAGATCTCCAATTGTTATGGTAAAATGTGATCAACAATGCATTTAAATTATATTCATCCAAATTGGATCATTGAAGTTTTGGCTAGTTGTGGGTACAAATTCTTCAACTACCATCTATAGTTTGATCATCCTTACAAAGTCAAAGATGATCTCCATTGGTTTGATCTAGAACAATTTTATCAATGGTATTTTATCTAAGGCTTTGATAATTTTCCTTATGTTATATGTGATCATATTGGCATAATAAAATATGGCCATCATTTATCGTATTCTAATCATCATCACTAGTGTTGTAACATAGTCCATGTTTTTATAAATTTGAAAGTTTTATAATTTATAAGTTAGGAATAATAAGACATTTTGGTCTTGCAAAAATTAAATAAACAAATAAAGCAATAAAATAAAAATAAAACTAGTTGAAATTTGAAGAGACATGGGACCGACACGTGTCCAGTGTCACATCAACCGACGAAAAGGTAAAATTTGAATTTGTAATTATTTTTCTGCTTATAATTTAATGACACATATGTATTTTGAAAGGTAAAAGGGGGGAAATGATCAAATGTTTGATTTAATTTGAGTTTATAAAGAGTTAGAGAACCCAGTCAACGGTTCTTGCAAAGATTCACCATTATTCTTCCAATCTGATAATTGTCTCAGTCAGCATCCTCCATGGGTAATTTTAAAACCATCTTATTCTTCTGTCATCAATATCAAAATGTAGACATTACAGTCCACAAAGAGTAAGAAAATTCCAAACCCTGTAGATGAAGACCTTGTCAACAGAGATAAGGACGTCACATACTCCTACATAGGAAAAGTACACTAAGTTGGATATTGCATTCAAATAGATGAAATCTTTAAGTTACTCTTTAGATGTGACTTGGAAGCTTCTCCTCCAACTTTTGGTAGGGCGACTCATCAAAGAGGAAGAAAATTAGGAATTTACTTCTCCAGCTGTCCTATTTCTAGGGAATCAAAGATTTTTTATTATCTCAATTTTCTAAGAAATAGGATCAAATAACCATCTTCGGTTTCGACCTATCTTCTATAAATAATCATGAGAACTCAATGTAAACAGAGCCTTTTTTTGGATAGTTGGGTTTCATTGATGTTGTTGGATAATTGGTTGTCATTGATGTCAACAAGCAGTGGTTGTCATTGATGTCAATAGATGTGATGGACGTATTTGGAGAAGTCTCCAAAGTGGCACCCTTATGGTGTATCTATAAGCATGGACCTCATGGGAAGATGCTTTGAATAAGTCTATAAGAAACCCACATGTGTGGCCATGAAACCCTAAGTTGTTTTAGGAATAAGGACATGAAGGATATTGTAAATGAATTTAACACACTCATAGATGGATATTCCTCATCACGTTCTTTCCAACGGTAAGTGGAATATCACGTAGTTCCTCACGATTGAGGAGTTATGAGGTCATGAAGTTGGAAGCCCCAAAGATGGGTTAAGAAGCCCCTATGGAAGCCTAAAACATGGGTTAATAAGACCCTAATTGGTTGAAATTCATTAATGAAAGGGTAAAGTGGTTGTAACAAGAAATTTCAAGAAGCCCTAAAGTTAAGGAAAGAGGTTACTTAGAAAAAGTATATATACACCTCAAGAAGTCACTCATAAATACATTCACACACACATTTTATTGAATATATTCTATGTGAGTAAGTGATTCTTATCTAAGGTAACCAAGGATATATGAGGCGAATTTCATAGGGAATATGAAGTCAAGAAGGGAGAAATTCCAAGGGAGGATGAAGTTTTGTGATGATGTGTTCTAAGGTATGCTATTTAAACGCCATCTTACCATTTTTGCTATAATGTTTTTTATAGATTGATTAAGATAGTGAAAATTGGAGGAGGTTGAGAAGACATGTCAAGGTACATGGGGTAAAAATTTAGGCTTTAGGGTCGTTTTATTTTTGGAGATACACTCTGTGGAAGATAGGGTTTTTTACTAGTCCTAAAACTAGTCTCAAACAAGTGTTCCAGGTAAAAAAGTCATAAATTTTTCGTAGAGGATCTAAATTTCGTGAGACAAATTTTAGTGGAAATGAAATAGTCTGTAGTATCTTCTTTTTTTTTTTAATTTCAGAATCAGATATCAAATATTGAGCGCATGGAATGTTGTACAAGTTATCTCTCCATAATAGGATAGAATTCAACAAGATCTATCATTTTCGCTATAACTTTTTTTTTGAGAAGTGTCATGACCTGAACTTTTAAGGAGTTGGAAAAAATATCTCAAAGTATATATGATTAAAATTTCATACCTTTATTCATTAAAAGTACAGAGTTACATTTGTTGAAAGTTTGGGTTTGTGACTAATCCAAACTAGTCCCGCAAGATTGAGGTAAAGTTTGATGAAGATGTTATTCTCTTGTTGTTGAAGTTGAGGAAGAGCTACAGGTATGCTACAATATCATAGGTATACTTTACATGTGTTATTTAGGGTTATGTTTATGGTACATGCTTGAGGCATGTCTTGATGATGATGGTACGTGATATGGTATGCCTTGGTGATGGTATGATACATGGTTTGAGGTACATCTTGGTTATATGTTGATGATGTGATGGTCATGCCTTTGGTATCTTTTTGAGGCATTGGTTTACGGTGGTGCATGCATGAGGTGCATGTCTTGGTGATGTTGGTACATGTTGAGGTACACCTTAGTGATGCTATGGTACATTGATTAGTAGCACATCTTCACTATATTGGTATCTTGGTATAGTGACTATCTTGGTTATGATTGAGGCACTTCATTGATGATATACTTGGTATGGTACATGGTTGATGCATGCGATGGTACATGATTTATGTACATGGTATGGTACATGGTTGATGTACATGGTATGGTACATGTTTTGTTACACTGTTGATGTACATGGTATGGTACATGTTTTGGTACATTGTTGATGTACATGGTATGGTGATGGTTTTGGTATTCATGTGAGTGGATCTAGTTATAGTTGTTTGATGATGGTATATCAGTGACAAATATAGTGACAATGACAGTGACATGGTGGATGATTGGTTGATCATTAGTGATAGGTTGGTTGATGCGACAGTGATAGTGATAGGTTGGCTGATGTGATAGTGACAATGACATGTTGATTGATGTGACAATGATAATGACAGGTTGATTGATGTGAAAATGATAGTGATGGGATGGTTAATGTGGAAGTGAAAGGTTTCTTGATGTGATAGTGA
>JZKD02S0189721.1:51830-68587 GCA_000966675.3 Picea glauca | reverse complement strand
AGAAGTGGGTTAACCCTAAAATAAGGAAAGTGGGGCCAAGTGACCTAGAAGATGTTTTTAAGGAAGCTACTTGGAGAGTATAAATAAGAAGCAAGGCTCTCTCATTTTAATAAAAATTGAGAATATTGAATAGATATATGTGTCTGAGGTAACCAAGGATATCTAATCCAAAATTCTGAGGAAAGGTGAATAAAAGAAGGCCGAAATGCAAGGAAGGATAAATTATTTTGATGGTTCTTTCTAAGGTATGTTATTTACCGACCATCTCACCATTTTTGCTATAAATTTTTTTCTATAATGATTAAGACTGTGAAATTTATATGCCATTGAGAAAACATACCCAAGTATCTATGGTAAAAAATGTAGCTTGTGGGTCATTGTATTTTGGGAGCTACACTCCATGGAAAATAGGGTTTGTGGCTAGTCCTGAAACTAGTCAAAAATAGGTGTTTCGGGTAAAAATGTCATAACTTCTTCATAACAGATCCAAATTCAGTGAGACCAAATGTGATGGTACATTTCATAGTATGTTTTTTAACATTTTTAGATCAATTAAATGAATATTTTTTGTGGGCCACGCTCTACAAGGTCGCTCTCTAGAATAAGACAAAATTCAACAAGGTATGCCATTTTTGCTATAACATCTTTTCTGAGAGGTTCCAAGTAGTTCCACCTGGAGGAATTGTATAAAACACATTGAACAACATTGTGTACATCAGGTTCAGATCTTTATTCATTACAGGTACAAAGTTATGATTATTTCAAGTTGGAGTTGTTGACTAATCCAAAACTAGTCATGGTTGAGACAAGCAGTTGATGAGTTGGCACATACATGNCTCTAAGTGTGGTAGGTGTGTCCAACATTCTCTACCACACAATCCCTCATGCTATACCACTTCCCCTTTGATGTCCTAAATAAGAAGAGTAATTAATATAGTGATTTCTTTCTTGGACAGTTTTCATGATCCTTCTATGTATATTTGAATGTTGGATCTCAGAATTTGTTGGTGTTCAATTTATTCCTAATATTTGTGTTGTTCTCAATACCCCACAAGAGAGAATTATCCATTGTTATATCCCAAATGAAACTTCAATTTTAAGGATCCAACCAACATTGATAGGTCAAATATAATTTTTAATGTTTTTTAGATGCATGGTTGAACCCTTCAGTTCAATAAAATCATAGACCAACCATAACAAAGAGAAAAATAAAATTTATAAAATTGACTAAATACAGAAGCACCAAGAAATGAATATATTCTCAGAGATCTTTATCAAAGAACATGAACATTTGGTGCTCAATAAGGAAGCCAATGTATCAAATTTCAAGTCAATGAGAAAAGGGGGGAAGCTATTGTTGAGAAATGTAATGTGCCCATTACCATGCAAAAATGAAAAACTCTAATACCAATGAAAAATGGATGCATGAAGCATGATAAAAACTCTTATATAACTACCAACATTTTTAAATTCATGAATGCAAACCATTTTAATCATACATGTTAATTAAACTCAACATTTAATAGGAAATAAACACAGTGAATAAGATCATGTATCTTGTAATCAATCGCACAACTTGCTATAGATGAAAAATGTTCCACCCAAACATAGACCACATTTCTATATCTCTCTCAATAACATGTCACTCCCAATCTAGGGCTATTATTCCATAAGAAGGATGGATCCTATGGTTGTCTAATGTCCACTCAACACTCCAATACCCAGTAAAATGTACAACAAGTTTACTCCCACAACTATTCCAATCCACCAGCTCTCTTTCCCCCAAACCTAATCAACCCAAGGAATGGGATCCCCTTCTCTGCCACATAGTCCCTTGCGCTATACTACTTCTCTCTAGGGCCCCAATCTAGGTTGGCTAGGAAATATCTCAACCAAGGAATCCAGGAATTCTAGTTGTGAGAGGAATCCTCACATCACTTTCTCTTGGGTAATTTCCTTAATATAAAATCGCTCATAATATTACCTCCTAACTCTCCATGCATTTTCCATCTCCAACAAGCTATATTCAACACCCACTATGGCTTCCCTCTTTTCTTATCACTTAGATCTCTTGTTTCCTCTTCCACCAATCCGTACTCATACTCGAATTTCATTTTATTCCATGCATTATTTCACTCTCATACTTCCCCAAAAATATTGTTCCGAACCCATGCTCTAATAATTAGGTGAGATGACTCTTTAACCCATTTCTTACATGCATGTACTTTATCCCATTATTTAATAACTAGGTGAAATGAATTTTCCTACCAACCTCTTACATGAATTCAATGATGGGTTTGATAAGTCAAAGGAGGTAAATATTAATAATAAAAATATTTATAAAAGTGGCTTGGGTTTATTAGGCATGTGGAATTTCCCATTGGACCCCCTTTAGGCCTCTCTCTTATGGAAAATTAACCCCCATGACTCTGTCCTTAGACATCTACATTCGATGATGTGTTCTATTTTATTATTTTTTTATATACAATGTTTACATATTACATCACCTGGAGCATAGCCATATATCATATTTACAAATATACATAGCTAATTTGAGTATTAAAAACTAGGGTGTTACAAGAAATAAGGGTATGCTCCACAAAACAAAAAAATCCAAGGTACAAAACAAATAATTTGGATAAATACCAAGTAATCAAGCAAAGAGGCAATGCTCAAATCCTTTTCTTATTTAAAAAAAAAGAAAAAGATAAGGGATTATGCATGATAAAGGAAAAGGTAGAATCATGCAACAAGCATCAATCATAGGAATGAAAAAAAACCAAGAAAAAAAATAAGAAAAAGATGAGGTTGAAAAGAAAGAGAAAGGAAAATGACCATTGATAAACGGTCCACTTGGTCAAGGAGCCTATGCCCAATAAATAAGAAACTTGTGATAACATCAAACAAGAAGCAAAGGAATCTACAATAGGTTGAAGCATACACATATCATAATTTCTCACCTCCTAATGGAAATGGTATCAAGGAAGAGAAGTGGTGCCCAAGCCATCATATGGGGCCAATATCAATGACCTCCATTCTATTGTAAGAATTATTGGGAAAAATATGGATGGACCCATAACTAGAGGATGAATCAACTTTGTGACAATGCTAATACCAATATATGGATTTAATGTATCAATAATTCAAACAATTTGGGAAATATGGAGAAGTGGAATATCCATTACCATTGATTTCAAAGGGTGATGATCCTAATCTAAAAGACCTTGAGGAATGCACTAGTTGTTGTAACCTTTGAGATGTTTCTGGCTAGGAAACTATGCCAAGGCATAAATTAGATTAAACAATTTGTTTTTTAGTCAATATGTCCTAAAAAAAAGTGTTTTTGTTGCTAGTTTAGGCCTATATCTTCAGTATTTAAATTTTTAAAGATTTAAGATGCAAAGGAAAATCATTCCATGTTTCACATAATTAAAATATTAGAATATGAAAGAAGAATATAAAGAAAAACAATTTGAAAATTAGATAAATGTATCTGATAAATATTACTTTAACTTTCAGGAAAAAGAAGTGATGTTTGTTTATGTATATTGAAACCATAATATAGTTTGAAATTTAAAGAATACTTCTTTGAATTTAAAAAGGAATAATGAAATATAAGCGCATGTCTCCTTTTATACTCACAATATTTTAGAAGAAATCTGAAACTTTTAATGATACCTTTTTAGCACTATGATGGTAGTTGTTGTACTAAATCATCACATTGATGGAAGTAGAGACATCTAAGAAGAAATTGAGAATATGGAAATAACAAAGAAAGGGAAATCACATAATCTAAAACACAAAATTTTGAATCTTCAAAACTTGTAGATATTTTATTAAGACTTAAGCTCAAACCAAAAAATGTTGGAATATTGAGAGGGGGGTGAATCAGTATGAGAAATTTTTACCACTTTCAATCAAAATATATAATCTTTATCTTTATCAACAGTACATCATTTATGATTTCATTCAATATATCACGAGCATATAACCAAAAGTAGTACCATTGAACAATATCACATCAGATACATAGTACACCAGAATTTACGTGGAAACCCAAATGGGATAAAACCACATAATGATTTCTTATACATATCAAGAATACATTCATAGGAAGCACCAACTTCCAAATTATCCAACACCAACCCCCTGATTTATAGGAACCAACCTGAAGGAAGCACCAACTCCCTAAGTTTTCCGACACCAACCGAAAGGAGGCTATGCCCCCTTGATTTAGAGGAACCAACCTAAAGGAAGCACCAACTCATTGATTTCTCTGGAACCAACCAGAAAGAGGCTATGACCCCCTGATTTACAAGAACTAACCTGAAGGAATATCCAACTCCCTGAGTTCTCTGGAACCAACGGGAAGGAGGATACAACCTCCTTTCCTTGACCTATCATGTCGCCCTGAAATATAAGTGCAGACTCACTATCACTACCACAACCAACCTTTCATTGTCACATCAACCAACCTCTCACTTTCACATCAAATAACCTGTCATTGTCACTATCACATCAATCAACCTGTAATTTTGACTGTCACATCAACCAACCCGTCACTGTCACTGTCACTGTCACTATCGCATCAACCAACCTGTCACTGATGATCAACCAATCATCCAACCTGTCACTGTCCATGTCACTTTCATTTTCACTGTCATTTTCTTTGTCACTGATATACCATCATCAAAAAACTATAACCGGATTCACTCACATGAATACCAAAACCATCAACATACCATGTACATCAATCGTGTACCAAAACGTGTACCATACCATGCACATCAACTTGTACCATACCATGTACATCAACCTGTACCATACCATGTACCATCTCATGCATCAACCATGTACCATGCCAAGTATATCATCAATGTAGTGCCTTAATCATAACCAATATAACCATAATACCAAGATACCAATATAGCCAAGATGTGATACTAATCAATGTACCATAGCATCACTAAGGTGTAGATCAATGTGTACCAACATCACCAAGACATGTACCACCATATAACAATTCCTCAAAAAGATACCAAATGAATGACCATCACATCATCAGCATGTGACCAATATGTACCTCAAACCATGTATTGTACCATCACCAAAGTGTACCATATCATGTACCATAATCATCAAGACATGCCTCAAGCATGTACCATAAACATAACCCTCAATAAAACATGTAAAGAATACCTATGATCTTGTAGAAGACCTGATACATAAAATTATAGACGTGTATCTCTTCCTCAACTTCAACAACAAGAGAATAATATATTCATCAAAATTTACCTCAGTATCACAGGACCAGTTTTGTGTTAGTCACAAACCCAAACTTTCAACAAGCATAACTTTGTACTTGTAATGAATAAAGGTCTAAAAGTTTAACCACAGATACTATGAGATATTTCTTCCACTTCCTAAAACTTTCAGGGTATGAAAATTCTCAGAACAAAAGATATAGAAAAAATGGCAGACCTTGTTGAATTCTATCCTTCTGGAGAAAGAAATTGCACAACATGTCATGTGCTCAATATTTGATATATTATTCTGAAAATAAAAAAAATGATACTATAAAATGTTTTATTTCCACTTAAATTTATCTCACATAATTTGGATCCTCTATGAAGAAGTTATGAATGCCTTACCTGGAACACCTATTTGAGACTAGTTTTAGGACTAGTCAAAAACCCTATCTTCCACAGAGTGTATCACCAACACTAAAACGAACCAGAAGCTGAAATTTTTACCACATGTACCTCAACATTTCTTATAAACCTCCTCCAATTTTAACTATATGAATCATTCAAGAAACAAAGTTATAGTGAAAATGGTAATATGGCCTTTAATTAACATATCTTAGAACACATCATCACAAGACTTCATCCTCCCTTGGAATTTCTCCCTTCTTCACTTCATCTTTCCTTTGAAATTAGACAATGATTTTTGTATGAATATTCTTGAGAAATGAAAACGAATTTTAAAATTCTACAACATGGGTTTTGTGCAGAACATGCCAAATTAGCTGACAAGAGGGAAGTTTCTCCAAACAATGTGTGAGGTGGATGGTATGGGCAATTATTTGATGGAAACTTGCTCTAATTTATTGCTACAACCACCTTCTAAACTTTCCAAATTAAGCATCCACTTCAGCAGCATAGATTTGGTCATAGATCCACATGATCGATAGTTATGACTGAGAGCTATGTTCATGGTGTTTATCCTTTTAATCACATATTCTTCATATGTTTAATCCCTTCAACCCAACATTGTGACCACAAGATAAAAATGGCGCTTAATTTCCAAGTTCCTTACACGCTAGCTCTTCATCACCCATGTGATCATAACATGTGACCAAGGGTTGGAACCAAGTCCTCTAGACTTCGGCCTTCGAGCTATTCTCCCTTTACAATATTCCAAATATCCCAGAGTTTGACCTACCAAAGTGGTCATAAAGTATTTTTGACTTCTTACTATCACTTGAAAGATCCTCCTTACACTATCCTTCCATTGGATTAAACCAATTCTATGACTTAATCAAGTGTTTAGATGGACGATATTTATTTATTTTAGGACATCTGTACTCTGTGACTTCAATAATTTTTGGCTTACTCTGTCCTTCCACTATACTCGATCAGATGGTCAAGAATTCACCCAAAGTTCTTCCTTTATCTGATGGTTGGATGGATTTCAGGGCTTCGACACTCCAAGACTCCGAGAATTTATGGCTTACTCTGTCCTTCCATTATACGCAATCGAACAATTGAGAATTCACCTGAAGTTCTTCTTTGATCCGACGGTTAGTAAGATTCCAGGGATTTTGTGAATTTGTGATTTCATGCCTCTGCCTTGTCTCCAATAATCATCGAAGTGTCGAAGATTTGGAGTCCTGAAGCTTTATATCTCCTTCTTTTCTTCGATCAATGACTAACGATCGATTAGTTTGAAGACTCTAGTTATACCTGAAATCTAGATCTGACATTTTTAATATCTCCCAATATGACAGTTGGGACTTATCTCTCTAATCTTTTGGCTCTACCTCGATCTAACGGTTGAGCTTTCTCCCGATATGGATCTAATGACCATAATAATCCTAAATGTAATAAGGATCTCTTTAATGTGAAATAAAACTTTCATTGGTTCTATGGGAATTTCGATCTTGATAGAGCTTCCTTTGTAGCACTCCTCCCTTCTAATATTTTCCTTTGATCTCTCCAAGGTCTCAATAATTGCACACTCCTCCTACGTGTATATTTTTTGCACGTTAACTAATGCATTTCCCTCCTGAGATTTGTGACTTGTGCTCTATTTTTTGCAGTTGACATCAATGAAAATCGATCTTCTAACACTTGGTTGATCACGATCTTCTCTTATGTTGTTTCCTTCCCAATGATTGAAGATTCCTTTATACCTGAATGTGGAGGGTCTTCTTCGATATTCGTTTCTTCTATAATATTCTTCTTGATTTTTATTCATTTCTAGAATGTTATTCTTTGAGGTCTCACAATCTTCCTTCTTTCTAGATCCTTTGATGACTTATGCATAACTCTTAGTSTTCTCTTCATTCTTTCTTTTTAGCAACATGTAACATTTCTCTTCARCTTTCTTTAYTGATGAAGTGGATCTTTCTCTCTCTTCASTGTTCTTGCTGATCTTGACAACTTTAACTCTTAATGTAACAATTTATTCTTCAAGATTCTCACATTATTTTTCTTTCTTCATCAACTGGATCTTCATGAMTTMTTCCTTTCTCTTTGCTTCTTYAAGTTGGGTMTTCAAGGAGACAATTTCKTCTTCAAGTCTTCTTTCCTGTCGACTAAATTCTGCTTCAAATTTATTTAAGTCCTTGGATATTTCCTTGAGATGGCTAGTCAAAATRTTTTCTCTCTTCTYTGCTTCCTTTCTTTGTGCTACTATTTCTRCTTCCAATTTGTTTTWCTTCCAACTGAATTTGGCATGATTCATCAATCCAYATGGCTTCTTMTTCTTGGAATTTTGGGTTTGTAATCATCTCCTAGACTTCTTCAGAGYTGGGATTTTGAGACTCTCTTTTTATCTTGATCAATTCTTCCTCGAGTGACTTGTTTTCCTCTCTTTATTTGACCAACTTGTCTAAAGMACTAGTTAGGTGTCTCTCATAATCTCCTTCTTCTGAAACTRTTTGGACTGATGAGMTTCTTTCTTTCCATACTAACTCAACATCTTCTTCATATTATTTATCATGATCAACATGCTATATAGKGGATTCMTTGGAGTATAAATTATGTAGATTATCTAGAAGTTCTTTGTCTAATGAAAATTTCCCCACTTTGAMTTTTACTGAATCAGGTAATCCTTCCAAGATGAAATCCATTGTTATTTTTTTGTTTCTCTTCAGTTCCTTCTTGGTTGYAGTATTCGGTTTCTTTGAACCAATGTATCCTATAACAATTGATTTCCAAACATCATACCCCCATTCTCGTAAAAATACTTTSACTCTRTTGCTCCATATCTCATAGCTCAAACCAATTTGACCAWCAAATATTRGYGTTCCATTTACTRTGCACTTCATGAATCTCGTCAGTCCATTATATGTGGAATCCATGTTATACCTTCCAGTGGTTAAATTTTTTTCTTGAAGAACCTGCTCTRATWCCAATTATTGGAATACTRAGAGGGGGGGTGAATCAATATGAACACTTTTTACCACATTCAATMACAAGATATAATATTCAACTTTRTCATCATTATATCATTTATGGTTGCATTCAATATATCATGATAATATAACCAAAATCAATAYCATTCAACAATATCACATYAGATAYGYAATACACCAAAAWTTAYGTGGAAACCCAAATGAGAGAAAACCATTGAATTCTTTCTTATATATATCAAGAATACATTCATAGGAAGAAMCAACTTCCAAAYTCTCTAGAACCAATTGGAGTGAGMCACCAACCCCCTGATTTATAGGAACCAACCTAAAGGAAACACCAAATCCCTGAGTTCTTCGGCACCAACYAGAAGGGGGATACWACCCCTTGATTTAYAAGCACCAACTTGAAGGAAGCACCAACTCCCTTAGTTCTCTGGCACMAAATGGAAGGAGGCTATGACCCMTTTATTTATAGGCATCAACCTTAAGGAAGCTCCAACTCCCTGAGTTCTCTGACACCAACCAGAAGGAGGATACAACCCTCTTTCCTTGSTCYGTTCTGTYGCCCTGAAATATAAGTGTAGACTCACTATCATTACCACAACCAACCTGTCACTRTCACTATCACATCAAGAAACCTTTCACTTCCACATTAACCMTCCCATCACTATCATTTTCACATCAATCMACCTGTCATTATCATTGTCACATCAATCAACATGTCATTGTCACTATCACATCAGCCAACCTATCACTRTCACTRTCGCATCAACCAACCTRTCACTRATGATCAACYAATCATCCASCATGTCACTGTCATTGTCACTATATTTKTCACTRATATACCATCATCAAACAACTATAACTRGATCCACTCACATGRATACCAAAACCATCACCATACCATGTACATCAACAATGTACCAAAACATGTACCATACCATGTACATCAACAGTGTAMCAAAACATGTACCATACCATGTACATCAACCATGTACCATACCATGTACATAAATCATGTACCATCGCATGCATCAACCATGTACCATACCAAGTATATCATCAATGAAGTGCCTCAATCATAACCAAGATAGTCACTATACCAAGATACCAATATAGTGAAGATGTGCTACTAATCAATGTACCATAGCATCACTAAGGTGTACCTCAACATGTACCAACATCACCAAGACATGCACCTCATGCATGCACCACCGTAAACCAATGCCTCAAAAAGATACCAAAGGCATGACCATCACATCATCAACATATAACCAAGATGCACCTCAAACCATGTATCATACCATCACCAAGGCATACCATATCACGTACCATCATCATCAAGACATGCCTCAAGCATGTACCATAAACATAACCCTAAATAACACATGTAAAGCATACCTATGATATTGTAGCATACTTGTAGCTCTTCCTCAACTTCAATAACAAGATAATAACATCTTCATCAAACTTTACCTCAATCTCGTGGGACTAGTTTGGATTAGTCACAAACCCAAACTTTCAACAAATGTAACTCTATACTT
Organism: Picea glauca; assembly: GCA_000966675.3. Lineage (NCBI taxonomy): Eukaryota > Viridiplantae > Streptophyta > Pinopsida > Pinales > Pinaceae > Picea > Picea glauca. The sequence goes on along the minus strand of JZKD02S0189721.1, from coordinate 58,402 downwards.
TTAATGAATATAGGTATGAAATTTTAATCATATATACTTTGAGATATTTTTTCCAACTCCTTAAAAGATCAGGTTATGACACTTCTCAAAAAAGAAGTTATAGCAAAAATGATAGATCTTGTTGAATTCTATCCTATTATGGAGAGAGAACTTGTACAACATTCCATGTGCTCAATATTTGATATCTGATTCTGAAATTAAAAAAGAAAAAGATACTATGGACTATTTCATTTCCACTAAAATTTGTCTCATGAAATTTAGATCCTCTACGAAAAATTTATGACTTTTTTACCTGGAACACTTGTTTGAGACTAGTTTTAGGACTAGTAAAAAACCCTATCTTCCATAGAGTGTATCTCCAAAAATAAAACGACCCTAAAGCCTAAATTTTTACCCCATGTACCTTGACATGTCTTCTCAACCTCCTCCAATTTTCACTATCTTAATCAGTCTATAAGAAACATTATAGAAAAAATGGTAAGATGGCATTTAAATAACATACCTTAGAACACATCATCACAAAACTTCATCCTCCCTTGGAATTTCTCCCTTCTTGACTTCATCTTCCCTATGAAATTCATCTCATATATCCTTGGTTACCTTAGATAAGAATCACTTACTCACATAGAATATATTCAATAAAATGTGTGTGTGAATGTATTTATGAGTGACTTCTTGAGGTGTATATATACTTTTTCTAAGTAACCTCTTTCCTTAACTTTAGGGCTTCTTGAAATTTCTTGTTACAACCACTTTACCCTTTCATTAATGAATTTCAACCAATTAGGGTCTTATTAACCCATGTTTTAGGCTTCCATAGGGGCTTCTTAACCCATCTTTGGGGCTTCCAACTTCATGACCTCATAACTCCTCAATCGTGAGGAACTACATGATATTCCACTTACCGTTGGAAAGAACGTGACGAGGAATATCTATCTATGAGTGTGTTAAATTCATTTAAAATATCCTTCATGTCCTTATTCCTAAAACAACTTAGGGTTTCATGGCCACACATGTGGGTTTCTTATAGACTTATTCAAAGCATCTTCCTGTGAGGTCCATACTTAGAGATACACCATAAGGGTGCCACTTTGGAGACTTCTCCAAATACGTCCATCACATCTATTGATATCAATGACAACCACTGCTTGTTGACATCAATGACAACCAATTGTCCAACAACATCAATGAAACCCAACTATCCAAAAAAAGGCTTCGTTTACATTGAGTTCTCATGATTATTTATAGAATATAGGTCGAAACCGAAGATGGTTATTTGATCCTATTTCTTAGAAAATTGAGATAATAAAAAATCTTTGATTCCCTAGAAATAGGATAGCTAGAGGAGTAAATTCCTAATTTTCTTCCTCTTTGATGAGTCACCCTACCAAAAGTTGGAGGAGAAGCTTCCAAGTCACATCTAAAGGGTAACTTAAAGATTTCATCTATCTAAATGCAATATCCAACTTAGTGTACTTTTCCTATGTAGGAGTATGTCACATCCTTATCTCTGTCGACAAGGTCTTCCTCTACAGGGTTTGGAATTTTCTTACTCTTTGTGGACTGTAATGCCTACATTTTGATATTGATGACAGAAGAATAAGAGGGTTTTAAAATTACCCATGGAGGATGTTGACTGAGACAATTATCAGATTGGAAGAATAATGGTGAATCTTTGCAAGAAACGTTGACTGGGTTCTCTAACTCTTCATAAACTCAAATTAAATCAAACATTTTATCATTTCCCCCCTTTTACCTTTCAAAATACATGTTTCATTAAATTATAAGCAGAAAATTAATTACAAATTCAAATTTTACCTTTTCGTCGGTTGATGTGACACTGGACACGTGTCGGTCCCATGTCTCTTCAAATTTCAACTAGTTTTATTTTTATTTTATTTTTTATTTTATTGCTTTATTTGTTTATTTAATTTTTGCAAGACCAAAATGTCTTATTATTCCTAACTTATAAATTATAAAACTTTCAAATTTATAAAAAAATGGACTATGTTACAACACTAGTGATGATGATTAGAAGACGATAAATGATGGCCATATTTTATTATGCCAATATGATCACATATGACATAAGGAAAATTATCAAAGCCTTAGATAAAAATACCATTGATAAAATTGTTCTAGATCAAACCAATGGAGATCATCTTTGACTTTGTAAGGATGATCAAACTATAGATGGTAGTTGAAGAATTTGTACCCACAGCTAGCCAAAACTTCAATGATCCAATTTGGATGAATATAATTTAAATGCGTTGTTGATCACATTTTACCATAACAATTGGAGATCTAAATACCAAAGAAGTGTATATGTCTTTTTTAACTCCTCTTGTAAATTAGATAGGTGATTCTAATATTGTAGTCCAAACTGTGACTTAATTAATATGATTATATTATTCATGTGTATTGGTTTTATCCCCTAGGTGTTTGAGTGAGGTGGGAGTGGGATCAATGACTCATTTGTCAATTCCTTATTGCTCTTTGTAAGATGAAAAGGACAACATTGTTGTTGTTGAACCATTTCGAATCTAAAGATATGAATAATGATAACTCGTGGCCAATATCTTACTTGTTTCACTAATTGTTTATGGTTGTTTATGAATATTTATTATATCTCTTAAATGATTTCATCTAGTAATGGAATACATAGTGTAGCTGATTCACTTGATATGATTCATTCATTAAGTTCTAAGTTGCTTTATAATATTATGCATTCCATTTTGAGGCCCCTACATGTTGATTTGAGACTCCAAAAACCCAAAGTATAGGTGTATGTTCTTTTGCATCCAACCAACCCTTTTAATTTATTCCTTTAAACATACTCATTGTTATTCTCTATTCATTCCATTAAAAACCTTAAGCTTAATTTATATTAGAGATAGAAATTAGGGAAACCCACTACTGCTACAAAAGAACTGGTGATGAAGTGAGAGACATTAATTTTGTGGTGACAATGGGAATTATCTCTATAGTTTTCCTAATTTTTCTCCAAGAGGTTCTAAAAATTTGCATCTTAAATGAGCAGGTTTATGAGACAACATAGTGAAAACCTTGCTCTTGGATTCTTCAACCTATCTATATGTTAATCAAGATAAATGTGAGAATTTTGGTCTATTCAAGTCAATTAGGAAAGGATTCCCTCCAACCCTAACCTTATATGTGTTGGTTCACAACCACTTGTCTACCTTCTTCATCACTAGTCTTCTTAAGTGTTGATTAAATCTATTTCTTTCTCTAGGCCTAACATTTAATAGATAGTTAATGGACATTTTTTCAATGAATATTTTCTTCCTATATTTGAATACAAAGAGTCAATGGACTACACTATAGAATGTATCCATTTTTGTAACGAAGCATCATGTTATTAGCATCAAATTGCTAAGTCCGGGTTGGCTCAGGATCCCAACCCTAACTAGCTACCCTATCAATTGTGGGCTTGAATTTATCTTAGACAAGTGTTTAAATTTTTGGGCTTCCCTTTTTCTTTTCAATCTTCACCAAAATCCCTTTAGGATGTGGCATTGAAATGAATAGCTAAGAATGTGGACAAGTGGATTTAATGGCTTTCATACTTAGCATCCAAATTCTAGATCTATTCTAAGTTTCTTGATGTCACTCTTGTGTATTATTCATATTGTTGGGTTTCATTAATAATTTTTGGACATAGTGTCATTGATGATTGTCATTGATGTCAATAGTCAATGCAATTACTTTATAATGATGAGTTGGTATGAACAAAATGCAGAAGAATCTACCTATAGCTCAGGAGGGTTAGCAACTGAAGATCAAAATCTCATAAGAGATGACACACATGAAGCTCAAAAGGGAAAGCGCATTGCAGAAACGTGATCAAGATTGAAGGACAAATCAGGACCATCATATCTGGGAGTTACAAACCAGGACCGTTGGATTTGGGAGTTCCAAAGAGAAGGACTGTTGGAGGATTGGTCAACGATTAGATCAAGTCATGACCATTGGATATGCAAGAGCCATATCAAGGGCAAGGATTGATTGGGAGTGCAAAGGGATAATTAAACAACACATTAATTCCAATCTCGCAATTAGTCTAGACCATCAGATTACAAGAGAAGGACCATTGGAGGACTGGTCAATGATCAGATCAAGTCATGATCGTTGGATACGCAAGTGCCATATCAAGGGAGGGGATTGATTTAAGAGTGCAAAGGGAGAATTAAACAAAGTTTTATTTCCAATCCCGCAATTAGTCTAGACCGTCAGATCTCATCAATTAAAAGATCGATGACTGTAGTTGATCCACCAACAATTGTACAACTTCAATTGCGGAGTTTGGGAGACGGGATAAACCACACGCAAGTTATGGTTCTGCAATCTACACCGACCTTCGATGTTCACTCGCCAATAATATCTATGGTTGGCATCAGTTTCACTTCCAAACGAGCAGTTTCCATTACGGAACTCGACTATAGTTTTAAATGTCATTCTAGTTGAGGACTCCACAATCATCCCTGCTCATTGATGTGCTCCGAAAGTATTCTCGACCATTGGATCAAGTTGATTGGAAAGAAAGAGATAGCCATAAATAAGGACCATCGGATCTGGCGAATACACGATGACCGTTGGATCAGGATCGTGGTCAACTCCGACCATGACCACTTTGGTGAGAATGTGTTGAGAACATGTAAATTCACTCGAAGGTTGAAGTTCCAAAGTCACAAAGTGAAGACACGTAGCACACACATCAAGAGATCCATGTCAGCAGACCATATCAGCAAGGACACGTGGCACAATAAAATAATGACAAGTGTCAAGATGAAATTGGCATTTCGTGTACATGTAAGTCATGAATCTAAGTGACATGTGGCAACCAATCGACTAGTGCCAAGTTAGCAGTGACGTCAGCAGGTTAAGTTATTTTGAGGGAAACCAGTTTCTAAACACCAGTAACTTCCCGAAGCGTCGAAGGTCTAATTTAACGCTAATCGTTGATCTAATTCGAGCATTCTCAATCGATGATCAAGCATAGTGGAAGGAAAGCGTAAATGGAGGTGTTAACCAATAGCAAGCGGTCACCACCACTTTAAGACTTATTCAGTAGGTAACCACTTCAAAGGAATTTCTACTCCAGAGTCCTAGAAATCACAAAGGATGAAGTTTTGAATTCTCAAAGTAAACAAGAACCGTTCACTCACTTGTAGATTAAGTCATGGTCGTTGATTTGTTCGAAAACTCTGGACAAGTCAGGATCATCCAACTAATGGAAGAACAAATAATGGCTGTCTAATCTGTTTCAGGGAAATATACTCCGTGAGGTTTAATGATTGAAAATACTGGAAGTCGTGAAAGCTGAAGTTCTGAAGTAAATGAGATCCATCCTTCTCAACCGTATATTAAGTCATAACCGTTGTATTAAGCAGTAAAAGAATGACTAAGGATTGGATCCAGACTTTTGATTTGGTTCTGGGAATCATGCCAGCCATCAAATCAACTCGTGTGAGAGGTAACCATTTCGAGAAATTGAAAACTCTGGAATATTAGATGATTGTCAAATAAAAATTGTTGAACGCTGAAATCCAATGAACTAGATTCTACCCCCAGTCATGGGTTATGAACACATAAGCCATAAGGTGTTGGGAACATCACTTTGTTGGAGATACTTCACACACACCTAGGATTTATTTTTCCTAAGGTTTTTATTTGTTTATTAGTCATAATTAGTCATTATTCAGTCTCGTATATTTTAGGAGAGAATATTCCACCTGGAGAATATTCTCTTTCAGTTGACACTTCAGTTTGACCAGTTGAGTTGAGTTTAGATGTTGCAATGGGATCATCACCATGCAACATTGGGATCATCACCATTCTAATTCGAACTTGCCTTTTTATCATCACCAGAATGGTGCATTAGCCTTGATTCCCTGAGTTAACTCCTCACTACTCTTTGTTCAATCAGTTAATTGAAGACTAGTTGACTAGTTAACTCAACTAGGTGGCAGTGCACTCACGTAACTGCCTGAGAGACTAGAATAGGTGGAAGTCCACTCCCGTAACTATTGGTGTGTGTCCATATCACTCTAGACCACCACTATGGCGACTTGGTTTACCTCAATTCGAACTCATGGAGCTATACATAGTATATCATGTGTAAACTATTCATTTTTTTTACAACGGTTTATGAGAATTCTTTCATTCTTTATCTCCTTCTTTTTCTTTCTCCTTTTCTCTCTGCAAATGTGTGTATCATTGTTTAGATAGATCTATTATGTGCAGGTTCAACACATTTACATCGTATCAGAGCTGACAGACTGCTAAGTAAAATCTACACCAAAATGTTTTACAGGTACAAAAGATTGAAGATAGCAGAAAGATGGAATTCCAAAAAGAATTAATTCTTACACCTTACAACTATTTTGCATGGAAGGAGAAAATAGCCATACATATTTGATCCAGAGAGTTGTATAGTTTAACCATGAATACAGATACAGAGCCGACATCATCCATAGAAAAATCCAAGTACTTAAATCGCATGGATGAGGCACTCGGAACAATTTGCAGTCTTATTTCTCCCGATCTCCTTT
>JZKD02S0189721.1:22118-33488 GCA_000966675.3 Picea glauca | reverse complement strand
CTATTATGACGAAGTATGGGGGACGTGCACCGATCTGCTTGGAAGGAGAGAAAACTATTATGACGAAGTATGGACAGCGCGCCCCGTGCCTCCATCATTCCTTCTATCATGCCAACCAAGCCCGTATTCATCTACTGTTCAGAGATTGAAATCCGAGGAGGCTGCTGGCGGTAATCTCTTTGTTTATTGTCAGACAGATATCCCACATGCGTAGGGATCTGTATAATGCATTCAAATACTAAGTACGCTTCTCTCTGTAGTCAACAGGGTGTTTGGTTCGGGGTTTCTTTCATGGTTTGGACTTACATGAATAACCTCGTGTGGAGGAACGATTTGATTTCCTTCTAAAAAGAATAATGGTTTGTCAATGCGTGTTGTTGAGTCGGGCCCATAGCCTTTTCGTCGAAGGGGCAAGGTCTAATAACATTATACAAAAATCGATTATAAAAACGGGCCCATTGTAAAAAATAAGTTCCATTCATCAAAAAAGTTTCAAATCGATTATAAAAACGGGCCCATTGTAAAAAATAAGTTCCATTCATCAAATAAGTTTCATTCATCTCTATGACGATGGGTGAAGTTATACCAAAAACGATTATAAAACAGGTTCATTTAAAAAATTAAGTTTCATTCATTTTTTTATGATGGGTGTAATGTCCAACTTCTTACATTTTAGTTTCATTTATCTTTGATAATGGGTGTAGTGTCCACCCAAATGTTGGACGTTTCAAATATTTCGTATAGTTTTTCTCTATAAAGTTCAGGCAACATTATGACTAACTTTAAAAAGCTACACACTCAAATAAAAACCAAATTACTTTTATTTTTTAGGGACGAGACGACTTTTTCTCAGGGGCATTTTCTTTTGATCTAAAGTTGTGGGACGCAGCGAGTCGTTTTTAGGCACATTTTCTTTTGATATAAGGTCATGGGACATATCAAGCCATACACAAGGTAATTTTCTTTTGCTATGAGGTCGTAGGATGCAACGAGCCATCCGTAGGGGTGTTTTCTTTTGATCTAAGGCTTTAAATTTAATTAGTCTGGGGAGATGATTGCATCATTGGCTCCTAAAGGCCACTGCAAGCCTAACCCTGTTGATTAGGGGGCCCTGCATGATCTATTTTGTTTCTATAAGTTTTGATTTGGTCCACTCTCTCTACCATTTGCCAGTTAATCCAACCAGTAGACATAAACCCTAATTTACACAGCCTATGAAGACTCGTGCTACCACTATGCTTGAGATCTCATTTTGACCTAATTTTGAGGCAAATTGTGGTTGGATATCAATATAAAATCTAAGATACATTTTTGTACCCACTTCACTGCCTGCAGATCACATTATCGATCGAAGTAGGATGAAGCCAACCTTATGGTTTTATGGTGATTATGATTGAATCCATAATCAATGTTGGAATGGAGGGTCGATATATAATGACGCATCTATGGGACATTATGAAGCCCTAATTGAGTGAATTTGAAATCCACACTACGTTGCTCATACTCACTCTTATCACAATGTTTCTTGTTGTATTTTGATTCAATATCGGAGCGATTTTCTTCGATGATACAGTTTGTGGAATCTACAAAATCTTAAATTTGTTATATCATTGTAAGATCACATTGCAAAGCAGACAAGTAGATAGAATTGTACCATGTTGATTGCATCACAACTAGATAGGGTTCCTAAAATACTAATGATATCATCTTGGCAAGACATAGGTCTATTTTTTAATCGCTATTGCGACATAATAGATTGGGGTAAGTTGGAAATGCTTCGACAACTTCAAGGATCTAGTTCTTATAGATTCTAATTTGTTCGATCTAGGGATCAAAAGACACTCTGTGATGTTTTGATGTGAGAACTAGAGTATTGTAGACATTCTAGTGTCAACTGACATATCACTCAACAAATCAGATGAATAATTTTGGAAATGATTTATGGCACAACTATTTGGAAACTATAGACTATATTGGATGGTTGTGTGGATATCCAAGACAATTATAGCATGAACTTGAGCAATGGGATCATTGGAACATACATTGGGTTAGAGAAGTCGTGAGTAGGATGAAGACCATAGGTGCATCTAGGGTTTCCATAGGTGTTTGGTTAGCATAGTTATGAATCCTTTAGACACAGACATGGGCATTATTTTTAAGACATGAATAGTGATGATGAGGATGGAGGAATCGATTATTTAGCTAGTTAGCTGATCTGGGAATCACCTGGATTTGATTTACATGAAATTCTAATGGGATTGGAAGAAGAGGAGATCAAATTGGTCACTCTCACTTGAGAAGGACACATTAGAAATTATAGGAGATTTGGCTCCAGGCTTAGCCATTGTTGGCACCCAAGGTGAATTGTGGATGGAGGCAAGAGAGAATGACAGAGGTGGAGAGATTCTCAAGGGCCTAAATGACACATTTGTTATCCCACTAGAAATGTACAAGGATTTGGATCTAGTAGATCTCCAATAGAATACCCCTAGCATTTAAAGTGATGGAGCCAAGAGGCGAAACATTTATTCCCTCAACATTTCTCTATGGGGATTTTGAACTACATCTCTACAATTAATTTGGGAATGAAAACAATTGACATGAGACAAGTTTAAATAGAAAACACTTGGACATTTAAATCTTAATGAGTGTCTCAAATATAATGGAAGTAGGGAGCTGAGGGAAACCTTTGTTGGAAGGAGAATGAAGAAAAAAAAAGAGGAAGTGGGTTCCAAAACTAGATTAAATAAAGTAGTGCAATTAGAAGAGAAGGTAGTGGTTGGTTGTTCTCTAGGAAAGAATATGTCTTGCAAGTGTTTAAAGGATGTTTTGCAAGTGTTTAAAGGATTGAATATGGTTAAATTTTGAGCCTCTTGTAGGTTATGTTCCCTACATAATGACCTTAGAAAAAGGATGTTTGGTCTAGGTTTTTAATTTTACTAGAGAGTTAAATAATGTACTAGAAATTAGGTAGAAATGGGGTGCTAAAAATCTTTTCCCAAAGAAGTGGCATGTCAATTTAGATGCTAGAACGAATTAAGTGGACATACTTCTAGTATGGGTTCAAATACCTATGCTACCTCCTATTTTGTGGTTGGAGGATGTATTTGGTGAAATAGGAAACTCCCTTGGTTTGTATTATGAAGTTGATTTGTCTTTTTGCTATACTAGATAATACTAGTGGGTATAGAAACTAGCAAAGGTTTGGTAGAGGAATTGGTTATTCAGAGAGGTAAAGACCATTATCAATTAAATCTTGATTATGAAGGTATAACCTTCAGACATAGCCAATGTATCAACTATGTACATTTAACAATGGATTGTAATTACCCTTTGCAGAGGAAGGTATGGGATTAGAAGAAGAAACTTCAATCTTTAGGGGTGAAACTGTCAGAATCACCTCATTACTCGAACGAAAGAAGTTATAACTAAAATGAGACATGTAGAAGGACCATGAGACAAGATACTAGAACTAGAAGAGTAGTCTTCATCATCATGTCTCAACAAGGATTAGAGCCTAGGTTCCATCAATGAAAACAAGGATTGTAGACCTCTCTCAGGTAAAGTCCCCACAATTACATTCCCATTATAAAAGGAAATCTCCATAAAATTTTGTTTTTGGAACTTTGAGGTTAAAGGAAGAAACAAAATGATTGGAGTCTACCAATGAATGTTTTCCAAGCCTATCAGGAATTAATAACCCCATGCCCTCGACCCTTATCCCTCTACCTTATCTTTAAACTACTATGGATATTCTATTGGACAGTTCATCACAACAAATCTAATATAATATTGAAATCTTTACTATGTAGGTTAATTTCCTTTAGATCCCAGAGTCCTTAATTACTGGTTTTCTTCTTAAAATGTATGAAATAGTTGAAATGTGAAAAATAGATAAAATAAATAAATGATAAAACACACCATACACAAATCAACACAATATATAACTTGGGAAACCTAATATGGGAGAAAACCCATCTAGAAGGTCAGGTCGCTCTGCTCTGTTCTCTTTAAATGCAAGTACAAAGAAAAATGCACTCTTTATAGAGTTCCCCTTGAATCCGTGGCTTGTATGGTTGCTAAAAAATATCTCCTCCTCTATTATGCTCTCAAAATACCACTCCTAACTTCTTTGCTCAATTATGGAACAAATACAATGCTAAAGAATGAAGCCCCTTCTCCTCCTAATGAATCGATATTTAACATCACACGATATCCATCTAGGATTAGGGTTTTGACTTCCTCAACCCTTAATTGTGATAAGGTTGTTTGGAACTTCTAGAATCTTCTTTAAATTCCATATGTGTCCGGCCCCGTATGTGTAAGTAATGGGGTTGACATGGCATCCAATCATACCATGGTAGTCAACAGTGTAGGTCAACTTGCGAGAGGCATAACTTTTTCATACAAGCTCTGATTGACATGATTTTTGAACCATTGGAAAGGAAAATATGTATAGAATATTATCAAGGGGTTTAATATAAATATAAGAATTTTTTTTACCCCAAAACATTTTATTTGATGCCTCAAAATGGCTCCAAAAGGTTTCAAACCATAAATTTCCAAATTGGGACTTGCCATTAAAATGACCCTGCAAGTTGATTCCTCCAATTTTTTTCCACTCTGAAAGCATCAAGATAGATGAAAAATAATATAATTATCCAATGTGGATCACACCTCCCCACTTAGGGAGGGTTTTGGTCCCCAAAATAAATACTGAATGAGGTGAGGAAATGTTTCCTCTACCTTCTCTGTGGAGTACCAATTTGATTTGTCTAAAAGTTGTCCTTTCAACCCAATGTGACAAGGTCATGTTTCCCTTTTCTTGTAGTTCTGGAACACTTCTATAAAACCTTGTCCTCTTCCAACTNAATGACGCATCTATGGGACATTATGAAGCCCTAATTGAGTGAATTTGAAATCCACACTACGTTGCTCATACTCACTCTTATCACAATGTTTCTTGTTGTATTTTGATTCAATATCGGAGCGATTTTCTTCGATGATACAGTTTGTGGAATCTACAAAATCTTAAATTTGTTATATCATTGTAAGATCACATTGCAAAGCAGACAAGTAGATAGAATTGTACCATGTTGATTGCATCACAACTAGATAGGGTTCCTAAAATACTAATGATATCATCTTGGCAAGACATAGGTCTATTTTTTAATCGCTATTGCGACATAATAGATTGGGGTAAGTTGGAAATGCTTCGACAACTTCAAGGATCTAGTTCTTATAGATTCTAATTTGTTCGATCTAGGGATCAAAAGACACTCTGTGATGTTTTGATGTGAGAACTAGAGTATTGTAGACATTCTAGTGTCAACTGACATATCACTCAACAAATCAGATGAATAATTTTGGAAATGATTTATGGCACAACTATTTGGAAACTATAGACTATATTGGATGGTTGTGTGGATATCCAAGACAATTATAGCATGAACTTGAGCAATGGGATCATTGGAACATACATTGGGTTAGAGAAGTCGTGAGTAGGATGAAGACCATAGGTGCATCTAGGGTTTCCATAGGTGTTTGGTTAGCATAGTTATGAATCCTTTAGACACAGACATGGGCATTATTTTTAAGACATGAATAGTGATGATGAGGATGGAGGAATCGATTATTTAGCTAGTTAGCTGATCTGGGAATCACCTGGATTTGATTTACATGAAATTCTAATGGGATTGGAAGAAGAGGAGATCAAATTGGTCACTCTCACTTGAGAAGGACACATTAGAAATTATAGGAGATTTGGCTCCAGGCTTAGCCATTGTTGGCACCCAAGGTGAATTGTGGATGGAGGCAAGAGAGAATGACAGAGGTGGAGAGATTCTCAAGGGCCTAAATGACACATTTGTTATCCCACTAGAAATGTACAAGGATTTGGATCTAATAGATCTCCAATAGAATACCCCTAGCATTTAAAGTGATGGAGCCAAGAGGCGAAACATTTATTCCCTCAACATTTCTCTATGGGGATTTTGAACTACATCTCTACAATTCATTTGGGAATGAAAACAATTGACATGAGACGAGTTTAAATAGAAAACACTTGGACATTTAAATCTTAATGAGTGTCTCAAATATAATGGAAGTAGGGAGCTGAGGGAAACCTTTGTTGGAACGAGAATGAAGAAAAAAAAAGAGGAAGTGGGTTCCAAAACTAGATTAAATAAAGTAGTGCAACTAGAAGAGAAGGCAGTGGTTAGTTGTTCTCTAGGAAAGAATATGTCTTGCAAGTGTTTAAAGGATTGAATATGGTTAAATTTTGAACCTCTTGTAGGTTATGTTCCCTGCATAATGACCTTAGAAAAAGGATGTTTGGTCTAGGTTTTTAATTTTACTAGAGAGTTAAATAATGTACTAGAAATTAGGTAGAAATGGGGTGCCAAAAATCTTTTCCTAAAGAAGTGGCATGTCAATTTAGATGCTAGAACGAATTAAGTGGACATACTTCTAGTATGGGTTCAAATACCTATGCTACCTCCTATTTTGTGGTTTGAGGATGTATTTGGTGAAATAGGAAACTCCCTTGGTTTGTATTATGAAGTTGATTTGTCTTTTTGCTATACTAGATAATACTAGTGGGTATAGAAACTAGGAAAGGTTTCGTAGAGGAATTGGTTATTCAGAGAGGTAAAGACCATTATCAATTAAATCTTGATTATGAAGGTATAACCTTCAGACATAGCCAATGTATCAACTATGTACATTTAACAATGGATTGTAATTACCCTTTGCAGAGGAAGGTATGGGATTAGAAGAAGAAACTTCAATCTTTAGGGGTGAAACTGTCAGAATCACCTCATTACTCGAACGAAAGAAGTTATAACTAAAATGAGACATGTAGAAGGACCATGAGACAAGATACTAGAACTAGAAGAGTAGTCTTCATCATCATGTCTCAACAAGGATTAGAGCCTAGGTTCCATCAATGAAAACAAGGATTGTAGACCTCTCTCAGGTAAAGTCCCCACAATTACATTCCCATTATAAAAGGAAATCTCCATAAAATTTTGTTTTTGGAACTTTGAGGTTAAAGGAAGAAACAAAATGATTGGAGTCTACCAATGAATGTTTTCCAAGCCTATCAGGAATTAATAACCCCATGCCCTCGACCCTTATCCCTCTACCTTATCTTTAAACTACTATGGATATTCTATTGGACAGTTCATCACAACAAATCTAATATAATATTGAAATCTTTACTATGTAGGTTAATTTCCTTTAGATCCCAGAGTCCTTAATTACTGGTTTTCTTCTTAAAATGTATGAAATAGTTGAAATGTGAAAAATAGATAAAATAAATAAATGATAAAACACACCATACACAAATCAACACAATATATAACTTGGGAAACCTAATATGGGAGAAAACCCATCTAGAAGGTCAGGTCGCTCTGCTCTGTTCTCTTTAAATGCAAGTACAAAGAAAAATGCACTCTTTATAGAGTTCCCCTTGAATCCGTGGCTTGTATGGTTGCTAAAAAATATCTCCTCCTCTATTATGCTCTCAAAATACCACTCCTAACTTCTTTGCTCAATTATGGAACAAATACAATGCTAAAGAATGAAGCCCCTTCTCCTCCTAATGAATCGATATTTAACATCACACGATATCCATCTAGGATTAGGGTTTTGACTTCCTCAACCCTTAATTGTGATAAGGTTGTTTGGAACTTCTAGAATCTTCTTTAAATTCCATATGTGTCCGGCCCCGTATGTGTAAGTAATGGGGTTGACATGGCATCCAATCATACCATGGTAGTCAACAGTGTAGGTCAACTTGCGAGAGGCATAACTTTTTCATACAAGCTCTGATTGACATGATTTTTGAACCATTGGAAAGGAAAATATGTATAGAATATTATCAAGGGGTTTAATATAAATATAAGAATTTTTTTTACCCCAAAACATTTTATTTGATGCCTCAAAATGGCTCCAAAAGGTTTCAAACCATAAATTTCCAAATTGGGACTTGCCATTAAAATGACCCTGCAAGTTGATTCCTCCAATTTTTTTCCACTCTGAAAGCATCAAGATAGATGAAAAATAATATAATTATCCAATGTGGATCACACCTCCCCACTTAGGGAGGGTTTTGGTCCCCAAAATAAATACTGAATGAGGTGAGGAAATGTTTCCTCTACCTTCTCTGTGGAGTACCAATTTGATTTGTCTAAAAGTTGTCCTTTCAACCCAATGTGACAAGGTCATGTTTCCCTTTTCTTGTAGTTCTGGAACACTTCTATAAAACCTTGTCCTCTTCCAACTCTGCTTGAGCATCTGGTGTTAATTCCTTTATGGAAGGTAGGACCCGCTCCTCCTCTTTATCCAACATGGAAGGCTCGTAGAGTTTGATATTATCCACATTCACTACTAAGTAAATGTGCATATATGGGGGTAGGCTGAGTCTATAGGAATTATCTCCCACATTCTCCAATATCTCAAATGTTTCATTTCATATATCCTTGATCTTCTTACCAGGACCATGTGGTATTTCCTTGTTCAACTATAACCAAACTTTGTCTCCCACTTTGAATGACTTATCAATTATGTGTTGATCATGTTTGGCCTTGTACTTTTCTTGTGGCTTCTTTAGTGTCTCCTGTACTTGCAAATGGATTTTCTTAATCTTCTCAACAATTTTTTCTTCTCTCAATGCATCTCCTGTGAGGTCCTCCCTCACTCCTCCTTATTTTCCATATACAACATCTAAGGGTGAAGGTGGAGAGTATCCAAAACAAGTTTCAAAATGTGACTTACCAATAAAAGTGTGGACTTATCTATTATAAGAGTGTTGTATGTAGATTAGATTTTAATCCCAGGTCTTCGGATGATTTTGATTGTAACCCATCAAAAGTTGCACCGAAGTCACATTGACTACTTTATTCCCATCTATCTGTGGATGGAATGTTGTATATCTGTTCAACTTAGTGTCCATCTTCTCCGATAATGTAGTCCAAAATGTACCGAGAAATATGGTATCCTTGTCTGAGATGATTCTCCTTAGTACCCCATGAAAGTGAACCTATCCTTGTTCAAAGAACATGTTTTCTTCTTCTTTTCCTTTGATTTATTTTTACAAGGCATGAGATTTCATATCTTTCTTAACCTATCAAATACCACAAATAAATAGTCATGTCCCTTCCTAGTTTTTGGTAAACCTCCCAAAAAATCAATGGAAATGCTTTCCCAAGGTTGAGTGAGTATAGGTAAGTCATGGTATAAACCTTTCTTCCTATTAAGGGTCTTGCTAGTACAACAAGGTATACATAATCTAATATATTGTGCTACATCTTCTTGCATTCTGAGCCAATACAAATACCTTTGTAAGTTGGTAGTTGTCTTCCCAACAACAAAATTTCCTACAACCTTGGAGGTGTGAGCCTCTCTAATAAGATTTTGTCGTTTACCTTTAGGGGCATTGAGCTTGTTGAGCTTGTAGAGTAACCCATTATAGAAATGATATTCATCCTTTTTTTCACCTTATTCTATATGAATTTGTTGAAACACTTTCTTGAAGTCCTCATATTCCATGTATGCCTCTCTGTATGCATCATTTAATAGGATCCATGTGTGTCAAAGATCCAAAAGTTGTAATATTGGATGTCGGTGGCCTTGAAAGCATGTCTTCCAACCTATTTGTGCTACCCTTCTTATACTTGATGACTAGATGAAATTTCTATAAAAAAACCTATCCATTTGTAATGTTTGGTTTGTTGTAGCTTATTCCGAGCTTGCAAATATTGTAGTTTCTAGTGATCCATGTGGATGATGGTCTCCTTTCCCATAGGATAGTGTTTCCACTTCTTGAAATCTTGAACCAAGACATATAGTTCCTTGTCATAGATAGGGTATTTGAGAACTTCCCATGAAATATTTCAGAATGATAGCATATAATCCTTCCTCTTTGCATCAAAATGACTCCCATGACATACCCATTTGCATATGTCACCACTTCAAAAGGATTTTGCAAGTTTGGTAATGTGAGGATTAGTGCTTGACTGATCTTTCTTTTCATTTCATCAAAAGCCTTATGTTGATTCTTCCCCCACTGGAAATTGTTACCACTTTTTGTTATGTTGTGGAGTGGTGAAACTACTGTTGAAAATGAAGCTATGAACTTCCACAAGTATTATGATGCCCTAACAAAACTCCTAAATTTAGTGTCATTTGTAGAAGCTGGCCATTTCATGACGACCTCCATCTTTGTGGGATCTATCTTGAGCTTCTCTCCACTTATCACATACCCCAAATACACCAAATATTGTTGAGAAAACTCACATTTATCGAGGTTAGCTAGTAGTTGGTGCTTCTTCAGAGTCTCTAACACCTCCATGAGATGTGAGATGGATCCTACTAAGTAGCACTATAAAATAGTATATCATCCAAATAGACTATAAAAAATGAATCTAGATATGGGTGTAATACATCATTCATTAGTCTTATAAATGTAGTTGGTGCATTACATAAACCAAATGGCATGACCATCCATTCATACAAACCTTTCCTTGTCTTGAAAGCAATATTCCATGTGTCTTCTTGCTTGATGTGTACCTGGAGATATCCTTATTTGAGATCCAACTTGGTGAAATATTTTGTGTGCTGCAACTAATCTAAGAGATCGTCGATCCTAGGCAGAGGGTACCAATTGTTTAGTGTAATCTTGTTAAATGCTATGTAGTTGATACAAATTCACCAAGTCCCATCCTTATTTTGTATAATTATGATAGGTGAACTACAAGGTGAGGTGCTTGGTTGAATCACACCCTGATCCAATAAATGATGCAACTACTTCTTCACTTCATTTTCTTCCAGAAAAAAAAATTGTCTATAAAACCCAAAATTTGGCAATGGGGAGTCTAGCAATAATTGTATTTCATTCTCCACTTCCCTCTTGGGTGGTATTCTCTTAGGCTCCTGGAACACTCCTATTTATTTATGTAGAAAATACTCCAACTAATGTTTCTTCTCTTTAGTACACCCCCCTAGGGATGCCTTTACTCTTATCAAGTCACCCCCAGTCTGATTTTCTCTTAAGAAAACTAAAACATATTTCTTACTGGAACTAATCAACTTCTTGGATTGGTTGTCACTTACCAATGATATCTTTGACTTCCCCTTATGCAATTTGATTATGTAAGACTTTCCATCCTTGATTAGTCAATATTGGTTGGCTCTCTACATGAATATTGCATCCCTAATATAGTACATGTAGGGGCTTCCAAACACTACTCCACACACATCAAGCGGTGCTACGTCCAATTCCACTTCATCAATAAAATCAACACTTATATTAAATTTTATCTTACATTGTTTCATTACCTTGATATTTGTATCCTTGTTTATCCATCC
>JZKD02S0189710.1:0-14140 GCA_000966675.3 Picea glauca | reverse complement strand
AGAACACTTGTTCTCCCTAGCACCACCCTATCGCCCTTGTTTCTCTGGCTGCAACCAGATGGAAGCAACAACTTCCTGTGTTCAAGCTACCACTTGAACCTCTGAGGACAACAGTCCTTCCGAGCACCTCTCAACCACCCTTGAATATCAAAATAATGAATACACAGACATTTTCCCAGATAAATCAATTCTTACCTTCCTTTCTCTATTTTGTAAGTCTGATCTGTTCTGCTATTCTGCTCTGCATTTTCTCTTGCTCTGCTATTTTGCTCTGCATTCCATTTCAATCTGCACATCTGATTCCTTTCCTACCATGCATCCTCTTCTATATTCTTCCTTTCTGTTTCACTCCTTTCCTCACCCGAACAACCAACCTTCCACAATCTGTCTCATCTTCTTTTATGCATACCTCTCCAACGGTTCCACTTCACCTTCCCTCAGCCGAAACAAGAACACCTATCCTAGCAACTGAAACGCTAACCGATTCGTCATCATGAGTCTGTTTTTCTAACAGAATCCAAACTCAGTAGTTAGCTGTGAGAGAGAACAGCAACCCTCCGATCAAAAATTGATCCAATGGTTCAGATCCAATCGGGATTTCTCACCTCGCGATTTCGGCACTCTTGGCGATCCGAGTTTTTGTCACTTACAAATCCCGATGCTTGACATTCAGTAAAGAAGTCGAATCAATGGTCCAGATCACTTATTGATCCGATGGTTGTTTTTACATCGCGATTTCGCATATCGCGATATCGGCATTATGTTCTTTGCCTTTCAAAGTCCCGATTCGTGAAACTCCACGAAGAAGTCAGATCAATGGTCTAGATCAATTCTTTATTCAATGGTTATGATTAAATCGCATATCGCATATCGCGATTTCGACATTTCTAATGTTCAAATTTCTTGTCACTTCCAAATCACGATCCCCGAAATTTCGATATGGAGAAAATCAACGGTCCTGGTCATTTCAAGATCTGACGATTCAGATTCACTCACGATTTCACATTTCGTGAAATCAGGGTTTTTGATGTCAAGTGACTTTGTCATTTCAAAGTCCCGATCCCCGATGTAGATGCGCCCCTTTCCACATGCTAGCCCTGCTGGATATAGGCCTTGGCCCATATGACCGTCAACACATGACCCCGGTCAAACCTCTCATCAAGGTTTCGGCATTTTCGATGTCACCATGCACATGCCTACGGAATTCCCGATCCTTCGACATTCCGTAATGGAACCAAATCAACGATCCAAATTATTTCTAGATCTGACGGTTCATATTAAGTCGGGAATTCACTCATCATGAAATCTGAATTCTTGTTACCTTGTGTTCTTTTCCTTTTGAATTCGCGATCCACGAAACTCTGATACAGGCTGTGATCAACGGTCCAGATCTCATTCTCGATTCAATGGCTGCGATTAAATCGCCAAATCGCATATCGCGATTTCGAGGTTCTCGTTGTCAAGAGATTTTAACATTTCAAAGTCTCAATCCCTGATCCCCAATACTCCATGCAGAGAATCAACAGTCCAGATCAACCTAGATCTCGACGGCTTAGATTAGATCGCGATTTTGCACATCGCAATTACTCCCACTTCTCCTTGTACTTTAAAGAGCATGCAGATTATCCTTGATCCGATGATGGTCGAGTCTTGTGCTTGGATCTAACGACTGAGCTCTGTCCTCCTCTTCATTGTCTTCATTCAGATCTGGCAGCCTTCGTTCTTTCGGGAAATTTGAATGGGATCCAACGGTCACTGACTCTTCTCCACAACCACAACTGTACTCGCCATCAATGACAAGTATACACTGCCTGTTCGTTGTTTGTTACATATTTACCAACAGAAGCCTCAAACCAAACCATTCCAACAAAAACTACGCAAAATGCACCCAAGTTTGGAGCCTTAAGTCAAACCAAAATTGAACAAATTGTTGACCGAAAGAATTATATTCCCAGTCAGACATACTCAATGGATTTCTAATATGGTGCCTATAAGAAAGAAAAATGGAGACATAATACTGTATGTGGATTTTAGAAATTTGAATAAGTCATCAGAAAAGGATAATTACCCTATCCCACATATGGAGAAGATTTTACAATGTGTCTCTGTTTCTGAAATACTCTCATCTCTAGATGGATTTTTTGGTTATAGTCAAGTTCTAGTTTCTCATTATGATCAATTGAAAATTGCATCCCAAATGAAATGGGGAACTTGAAAATTTCATTTGGGTTAATTAATGTAGGAGAAACTTTCTAGAGGGCCATAGATATAACTTCCAGAGGGATGATTAGTGAGTGTGTAGTAGTATACCTTGATGATGTTATCATTTTTTTAAAACACTGAAAAGATCACATCACTCGCTTAAGGAGAGTTTTCAATATATGTAGAAGATATGGAATTTCTATCAATACTAATAAATTTGTATTTGCAATTGATGAAGGAAAACTCTTAGGATTTATTGTATCAAAATATGGCATGATCATTGAACCTGGGATAACTGAAGCCATTTCCAAAATCCCTCCTCCCCATAACAAAAATTCTATGCAATCATTTCTAAGGAAGATTAATTTTGTGAGAATATTTTTCCCTATCTTTTCTGAAACTATGAAACCCCTTCTGGGCATGATAAAAAAAGGATGTTGAGTTTAAATGGGGACACAAAGAAAAGTCATCCTTTGATAAAATTAAAACAAAATAACACAATGTCCTTCATTTCCAAGTCCCGACTTTAGTCGAGATTTTATACTCTACACATTTGCCTCAAAAATTGCATTCGTAGTTGTTCTAACACAAAAGAATCATGAAGGAGATGAATTTCCAATTTCCTTTATGAGTTCAGGTATACAAGGAGAAGAATTGGACTACCCAAAAGTAGACAAATAAGATTATGTTTTCTTTAAGGCCATGAAGAACTTCATACCTTACTTAATCAAATCCAAAACCAAGGTAATTGTACCTTACCTTGCAGTGAGAAACCTTTTGGTAAAAAAAGATATGGGAGAGAAAAGGGATAATTGGATAACAACTCTACAACAATATGAACTTGAAATTAATCGTACTAAAATTGTCGAGGTTCAGGGATTGTAAAAACTAGTCATTGAATCAGTGGATGTCAAGGCAAAAGAGGATGAATTTTACCAAGATCAAAATCTATTTGAAAGGGAGATATGCTATATCCATGTTACCAGTGACCAATGGTATTATGAAATAAAGTACTACCTTACCCATGGGACAACTCCACATTATTTTGAACTAAAGGAGAAGATATCTCTCAGACTCAAAACAAATTATGACAATGTCTACTTGAGATGTCTGGAAAAGGAAGATGCAAATAAAGTCCTAACTAAATTCCATGATGTCCCAACTAGAGGACACTTTGGGGGAGACACTAATGCTCAAAAAATTCTAATATATTGTTATTATTGGCCTACCCTATTCAAGGATTCTCATACATATGCAATAAAGTGATAGAAATTCCAAATGTCAACTAGGAAAGAAACACAACCCTCATTTCCCCTACAACCTGTTATCATTGAACACCCTTTCCAACAATCGAGTCTGGATGTGATAGGGGAAATTAACCCTAACTCTTTTCAGCTATAAAAATACATTCTTATTGCGACAGGTTATTTCACCAAGTGGACAGAATAAATACCTCTCAAAATTATCAATGAAAACTAGGTGATATCATGGACTTGATTCTTTTATTTTAACTAGATTTGGTATCCCATAATCGTTAGTTTTTTATAATGATAAATAATTATTTTCCTTGAAGTTAATTGAATATGCAATTGAAAAGAACATTAAAATAAAATATTTATCAAAATGTTTCTCTCAAGGAAATGGGCTAGTAGAACCCACTGATAAAAATCTGATTAAAATATTAAAAAGAACAGTGACAGAACATCAAAGGAATTGGCATCTATCCCTCCCCAAGGCTTTATGGGATGATATAGTGACTATCAATACTTCTTTGGGAAATTATCATTTCTTCCTGGTATACAAAAAAGAAGCTACCATACCCACTCACATATTCCTTCCTTTCCTACGGTTAGCCCAATCTGTCCAAGACTAAGAGTGTCCAATCATGAAGTAGAGGCTAAATATGCAACTTAATTTGGAGGAATAAAGGGAAAAATATAAAATGAGCCTAATGAAACATCAAGAACCGATTGACAAAACTTCGGTATGTAACAAATATTTTCAAGTAGGGGATCTAGTACTCAAATGGGGCAAAGCCAATGAAATGTAAGCAAAACACACTAAATTCCAAAAATTGTGGTTAGGCCCATACTAGATTTATGAAAATATTGGACCAAGAACTTTTAGACTCAATACATTGGAGGGAGACTTGGAGGAGCTCCCTGTCAATGGAAAATTCCTAAAAATATACTTCTCCTAATCACCTCCGGTGATGTAGTCATGTACATATTAGGTTTCTTTTAGAATTCACATCTTCCTTTTACAGTTTTTGTTTTGATTGAAGTTTTCCTTTTTCCTTTTTTTATTTTGAGTTATATATTTTTTCCCTTATTTGTTTCATGATAAATTATTTATCAATGATCATCAATTAGTTATTAATATTCAGACGAAAACTCAGGACCGTTTAACAAAATTTTACATGATTCCCTGTGAGAGTATATCTTCATGTATATCTTAGTGATTTGATTACCTGCTACCAGTGCTCATAAAGATGACAGTAATTGTTATACATAAAAGAAGCAACTTGTTTATATATATTTCTAGAATAAACCCCAGATTAGTAATCTTGAATATTTAGGCAGTTGATGTCAGATACCTATCACTATGTGATCACTCTCATACTAAGATGAATTAAATTATAGATTCAATAAGAAATCTAGGCACATATGTCTTTTGTGTAATTCTTGTGATCCCTCCCCAATACATTTGAATATTAATATACATCAGTGACTTATGAGAATTGGACCCATAGGGACAAACCACTGACTGAGACTAGCATATCAAATCAATTATCGTATCACCTCACTTCTTAAACACCCATGTTGTAAAAGAAATACATAAATTACAAATTTAAAAGGGTGAATGCTAAATAAAAATCATAAGGAAGTTAAAAGCACTATTATTAGTGTGGGAAGTACAAGTAAACTCATCGGGGCTATGGATGTTTTTTGGCAACTAAGCGATGGTGGGAAAAGAGAGATGAGGAACACACTTAAATCTATAAATAGTAAGATATGCTTCTTTGTGGTGTCTCATTATTCTAATGATCTCTATG
The DNA here is from genome assembly GCA_000966675.3 of Picea glauca. Classification (NCBI taxonomy): domain Eukaryota; kingdom Viridiplantae; phylum Streptophyta; class Pinopsida; order Pinales; family Pinaceae; genus Picea; species Picea glauca. The sequence continues at coordinate 8,883 of JZKD02S0189710.1, read as the reverse complement.
TATGAAAGAAAATGATGAATAAATCCTTTATTTCTCACCAGAATTATGCAAGATATCAACTGATCCGATTCACCCGACTGATCTGTAACAAAGCTAAATGATGATCCATAGTGAAGGCACTGTTGAAACTCTTTAAAATACAAAGGAACAAAGTAATTTTATCTTAGGGGTGTTATAACTCAAAATGTCACTACCATACATTTATGATGTTGGCCTACTCATTCATACATCTTCCGACCCTTTTTGATGGAGTTATTCTCAAAAAAGAATTTTTTGTATGGCATACGTACCCTGATGCATAGGCAGAGTGCATACATACGCTATATGCATGCCTAAAATCATACGTACATACACTAGTTGCATAACTAAAAGCACGTGTGTACTCTAAAAAGTTGCAAAAAAATATAAATATCCTCTTTTCGGTGGAGTTTACAGGCTATCTTAGGTTTTTCAACCATTTTATCTCTTGTATCCCTTCTGAAAATGAATTGACCATCATTTTCTCATATAAAAAGGGCCCTAGGGGGGTCATTTAGATATATAAAACAAGAGGCAAGATAACTCTACTAGATTCTCTCCCTTGTATTCCAAGCCTTTTGCATTATGCTTTGAGTTTCATCCTTAGCATTCCCTTCCATCCATCCTCCTTATACCATCCATCCTTTTCCCTTATATTGACATGATGGCGGTGAGGATTGTATATCAGTAATAGTGCACTTGGAGATAAAGTAGAGGAACACAAGCGAGGTTTGTGGAGTGGCACCAGCAAAATTCAGGTTGTAACTTCCAATTTTGTTATTAATAAAAGAGAAAACTTCTTGTCCCATATCTTTATGTCTATGTATTTTTGTTTATGAATGTTTTCATGAATAACTAACCCTTTAGATGATCTTGATAATTAATCATACACTATCATAGTTTGTTCTATAACATTGTTTTAGGCCATCTTTGGGAGGAGGCCTACAATCTTGGAACGGATAGCAATTAGAAGGGATCAGTGATAACCGTAAGGAATTAAGGTACACATTTCGATCTTCTTTATCTTGCCTTAATTATCATAAGGTATTGTTTGGTTTGGGTAGAATATAATTTTTTCAGTCTTTTAAGGTGTCAAGGCTCTTCCTAGTCGCTAGACCCAGATTAGGGGGATTTTCCCCATAGAAAGGGGACATCTAGAATCATAGATAATTGGTTCTTCCCAGTAAGTCGTCATGTGCTATGATCCCAAAACTACCCATTAAAAATCTCTTGTTTGAGATATTTTTAGTGGATTCCCCCTTTGTTATAACCCTAATTTGCACCAGACATGCATACCTAGCAGTAGGCCATCTTACTTACTATTTTTGCCAAGCCAATACTGAATAACTCTTCTTAAAAAACAAATTTTTGAAGATGTACGCGCCCTAAACCATTACTTCCCACGTATGTACACTAGTTGCACCATTACTACCCATGTGCGTACGCTAGATGCACCATTACAGCCCACGTATACCCACAAACGTTGAAAAAAATAAAAAATTGCAAGGGAATACGGGATTTTGGGTAGTTTCCTAACTAATTGACCACCCATAGCCTATCACCCAACTGAATAACTGTCTTTTTGGCATATAAAAGAAGGTGTTGGGGTCCCATTTCAAAGAGAAGCATGAAAGCAGTGAAACTCTATCCATTTCCTAATTCCCCCTTGCCCTAAGAATTTGCAGCCACTTTGTGATTTTGAGCCAAAATTCCCCATTCTTTCCCTTTTTCCTCATCCATAAACCTATGCCTATTCTCTAGAGAGAAGTGTGAGAGAAGAAGGATACATGGAAGNAGAACACTTGTTCTCCCTAGCACCACCCTATCGCCCTTGTTTCTCTGGCTGCAACCAGATGGAAGCAACAACTTCCTGTGTTCAAGCTACCACTTGAACCTCTGAGGACAACAGTCCTTCCGAGCACCTCTCAACCACCCTTGAATATCAAAATAATGAATACACAGACATTTTCCCAGATAAATCAATTCTTACCTTCCTTTCTCTATTTTGTAAGTCTGATCTGTTCTGCTATTCTGCTCTGCATTTTCTCTTGCTCTGCTATTTTGCTCTGCATTCCATTTCAATCTGCACATCTGATTCCTTTCCTACCATGCATCCTCTTCTATATTCTTCCTTTCTGTTTCACTCCTTTCCTCACCCGAACAACCAACCTTCCACAATCTGTCTCATCTTCTTTTATGCATACCTCTCCAACGGTTCCACTTCACCTTCCCTCAGCCGAAACAAGAACACCTATCCTAGCAACTGAAACGCTAACCGATTCGTCATCATGAGTCTGTTTTTCTAACAGAATCCAAACTCAGTAGTTAGCTGTGAGAGAGAACAGCAACCCTCCGATCAAAAATTGATCCAATGGTTCAGATCCAATCGGGATTTCTCACCTCGCGATTTCGGCACTCTTGGCGATCCGAGTTTTTGTCACTTACAAATCCCGATGCTTGACATTCAGTAAAGAAGTCGAATCAATGGTCCAGATCACTTATTGATCCGACGGTTGTTTTTACATCGCGATTTCGCATATCACGATATCGACATTATGTTCTTTGCCTTTCAAAGTCCCGATTCGTGAAACTCCACGAAGAAGTCAGATCAATGGTCTAGATCAATTCTTTATTCAATGGTTGTGATTAAATCGCCATATTGCATATCGCGATTTCGACATTTCTAATGTTCAAATTTCTTGTCACTTCCAAATCACGATCCCCAAAATTCCGATATGGAGAAAATCAACGGTCCTGGTCATTTCAGGATCTGACGGTTCAGATTCACTCGCGATTTCACATTTCATGAAATCGGGGTTTTTGATGTCAAGTGACTTTGTCATTTCAAAGTCCCGATCCCCGATGCAGATGCGCCCCTTTCCACATGCTAGCCCTGCTGGCTATAGGCCTTGGCCCATATGACCGTCAACACATGACCCCGGTCAAACCTCTCATCAAGGTTTCAACATTTTCGATGTCACCATGCACATGCCTACGGAATTCCCGATCCTCCGACATTCCGTAATGGAACCAAATCAACGATCCAAATTATTTCTAGATCTGATGGTTCATATTAAGTCGGGAATTCACTCATCGTGAAATCTGAATTCCCGTTGCCTTGTGTTCTTTTCCTTTTGAATTCGCGATCCATGAAACTCTAACACAGGCTGTGATCAACGGTCCAAATCTCATTCTCGATTCAATGGCTGCGATTAAATCGCGAAATCGCATATTGCGATTTCGAGGTTCTCGTTGTCAAGAGATTTTAACATTTCAAAGTCTTGATCCCTGATCCCCGATACTCCATGCAGAGAATCAACAGTCCAGATCAACCTAGATCTCAACGGCTCAGATTAGATCGCGATTTTGCACATCGCAATTACTCCCACTTCTCCTTGTACTTTAAAGAGCGTGCAGATTATCCTTGATCCGATGATGGTCGAGTCTTGTGCTTGGATCTAACGACTGAGCTCTGTCCTCCTCTTCATTGTCTTCATTTAGATCTGGCAGCCTTCGTTCTTTCGGGAAATTTGAATGGGATCCAACGGTCACTGACTCTTCTCCACAACCACAACTGTACTCACCATCAATGACAAGTATACACTGCCTGTTCGTTGTTTGTTACATATTTACCAACAGAAGCCTCAAACCAAACCATTCCAACAAAAACTACGCAAAATGCACCCAAGTTTGGAGCCTTAAGTCAAACCAAAATTGAACAAATTGTTGACCGAAAGAATTATATTCCCAGTCAGACATACTCAATGGATTTCTAATATGGTGCCTATAAGAAAGAAAAATGGAGACATAATACTGTATGTGGATTTTAGAAATTTGAATAAGTCATCAGAAAAGGATAATTACCCTATCCCACATATGGAGAAGATTTTACAATGTGTCTCTGTTTCTGAAATACTCTCATCTCTAGATGGATTTTTTGGTTATAGTCAAGTTCTAGTTTCTCATTATGATCAATTGAAAATTGCATCCCAAATGAAATGGGGAACTTGAAAATTTCATTTGGGTTAATTAATGTAGGAGAAACTTTCTAGAGGGCCATAGATATAACTTCCAGAGGGATGATTAGTGAGTGTGTAGTAGTATACCTTGATGATGTTATCATTTTTTTAAAACACTGAAAAGATCACATCACTCGCTTAAGGAGAGTTTTCAATATATGTAGAAGATATGGAATTTCTATCAATACTAATAAATTTGTATTTGCAATTGATGAAGGAAAACTCTTAGGATTTATTGTATCAAAATATGGCATGATCATTGAACCTGGGATAACTGAAGCCATTTCCAAAATCCCTCCTCCCCATAACAAAAATTCTATGCAATCATTTCTAAGGAAGATTAATTTTGTGAGAATATTTTTCCCTATCTTTTCTGAAACTATGAAACCCCTTCTGGGCATGATAAAAAAAGGATGTTGAGTTTAAATGGGGACACAAAGAAAAGTCATCCTTTGATAAAATTAAAACAAAATAACACAATGTCCTTCATTTCCAAGTCCCGACTTTAGTCGAGATTTTATACTCTACACATTTGCCTCAAAAATTGCATTCGTAGTTGTTCTAACACAAAAGAATCATGAAGGAGATGAATTTCCAATTTCCTTTATGAGTTCAGGTATACAAGGAGAAGAATTGGACTACCCAAAAGTAGACAAATAAGATTATGTTTTCTTTAAGGCCATGAAGAACTTCATACCTTACTTAATCAAATCCAAAACCAAGGTAATTGTACCTTACCTTGCAGTGAGAAACCTTTTGGTAAAAAAAGATATGGGAGAGAAAAGGGATAATTGGATAACAACTCTACAACAATATGAACTTGAAATTAATCGTACTAAAATTGTCGAGGTTCAGGGATTGTAAAAACTAGTCATTGAATCAGTGGATGTCAAGGCAAAAGAGGATGAATTTTACCAAGATCAAAATCTATTTGAAAGGGAGATATGCTATATCCATGTTACCAGTGACCAATGGTATTATGAAATAAAGTACTACCTTACCCATGGGACAACTCCACATTATTTTGAACTAAAGGAGAAGATATCTCTCAGACTCAAAACAAATTATGACAATGTCTACTTGAGATGTCTGGAAAAGGAAGATGCAAATAAAGTCCTAACTAAATTCCATGATGTCCCAACTAGAGGACACTTTGGGGGAGACACTAATGCTCAAAAAATTCTAATATATTGTTATTATTGGCCTACCCTATTCAAGGATTCTCATACATATGCAATAAAGTGATAGAAATTCCAAATGTCAACTAGGAAAGAAACACAACCCTCATTTCCCCTACAACCTGTTATCATTGAACACCCTTTCCAACAATCGAGTCTGGATGTGATAGGGGAAATTAACCCTAACTCTTTTCAGCTATAAAAATACATTCTTATTGCGACAGGTTATTTCACCAAGTGGACAGAATAAATACCTCTCAAAATTATCAATGAAAACTAGGTGATATCATGGACTTGATTCTTTTATTTTAACTAGATTTGGTATCCCATAATCGTTAGTTTTTTATAATGATAAATAATTATTTTCCTTGAAGTTAATTGAATATGCAATTGAAAAGAACATTAAAATAAAATATTTATCAAAATGTTTCTCTCAAGGAAATGGGCTAGTAGAACCCACTGATAAAAATCTGATTAAAATATTAAAAAGAACAGTGACAGAACATCAAAGGAATTGGCATCTATCCCTCCCCAAGGCTTTATGGGATGATATAGTGACTATCAATACTTCTTTGGGAAATTATCATTTCTTCCTGGTATACAAAAAAGAAGCTACCATACCCACTCACATATTCCTTCCTTTCCTACGGTTAGCCCAATCTGTCCAAGACTAAGAGTGTCCAATCATGAAGTAGAGGCTAAATATGCAACTTAATTTGGAGGAATAAAGGGAAAAATATAAAATGAGCCTAATGAAACATCAAGAACCGATTGACAAAACTTCGGTATGTAACAAATATTTTCAAGTAGGGGATCTAGTACTCAAATGGGGCAAAGCCAATGAAATGTAAGCAAAACACACTAAATTCCAAAAATTGTGGTTAGGCCCATACTAGATTTATGAAAATATTGGACCAAGAACTTTTAGACTCAATACATTGGAGGGAGACTTGGAGGAGCTCCCTGTCAATGGAAAATTCCTAAAAATATACTTCTCCTAATCACCTCCGGTGATGTAGTCATGTACATATTAGGTTTCTTTTAGAATTCACATCTTCCTTTTACAGTTTTTGTTTTGATTGAAGTTTTCCTTTTTCCTTTTTTTATTTTGAGTTATATATTTTTTCCCTTATTTGTTTCATGATAAATTATTTATCAATGATCATCAATTAGTTATTAATATTCAGACGAAAACTCAGGACCGTTTAACAAAATTTTACATGATTCCCTGTGAGAGTATATCTTCATGTATATCTTAGTGATTTGATTACCTGCTACCAGTGCTCATAAAGATGACAGTAATTGTTATACATAAAAGAAGCAACTTGTTTATATATATTTCTAGAATAAACCCCAGATTAGTAATCTTGAATATTTAGGCAGTTGATGTCAGATACCTATCACTATGTGATCACTCTCATACTAAGATGAATTAAATTATAGATTCAATAAGAAATCTAGGCACATATGTCTTTTGTGTAATTCTTGTGATCCCTCCCCAATACATTTGAATATTAATATACATCAGTGACTTATGAGAATTGGACCCATAGGGACAAACCACTGACTGAGACTAGCATATCAAATCAATTATCGTATCACCTCACTTCTTAAACACCCATGTTGTAAAAGAAATACATAAATTACAAATTTAAAAGGGTGAATGCTAAATAAAAATCATAAGGAAGTTAAAAGCACTATTATTAGTGTGGGAAGTACAAGTAAACTCATCGGGGCTATGGATGTTTTTTGGCAACTAAGCGATGGTGGGAAAAGAGAGATGAGGAACACACTTAAATCTATAAATAGTAAGATATGCTTCTTTGTGGTGTCTCATTATTCTAATGATCTCTATGTATGAAAGAAAATGATGAATAAATCCTTTATTTCTCACCAGAATTATGCAAGATATCAACTGATCCGATTCACCCGACTGATCTGTAACAAAGCTAAATGATGATCCATAGTGAAGGCACTGTTGAAACTCTTTAAAATACAAAGGAACAAAGTAATTTTATCTTAGGGGTGTTATAACTCAAAATGTCACTACCATACATTTATGATGTTGGCCTACTCATTCATACATCTTCCGACCCTTTTTGATGGAGTTATTCTCAAAAAAGAATTTTTTGTATGGCATACGTACCCTGATGCATAGGCAGAGTGCATACATACGCTATATGCATGCCTAAAATCATACGTACATACACTAGTTGCATAACTAAAAGCACGTGTGTACTCTAAAAAGTTGCAAAAAAATATAAATATCCTCTTTTCGGTGGAGTTTACAGGCTATCTTAGGTTTTTCAACCATTTTATCTCTTGTATCCCTTCTGAAAATGAATTGACCATCATTTTCTCATATAAAAAGGGCCCTAGGGGGGTCATTTAGATATATAAAACAAGAGGCAAGATAACTCTACTAGATTCTCTCCCTTGTATTCCAAGCCTTTTGCATTATGCTTTGAGTTTCATCCTTAGCATTCCCTTCCATCCATCCTCCTTATACCATCCATCCTTTTCCCTTATATTGACATGATGGCGGTGAGGATTGTATATCAGTAATAGTGCACTTGGAGATAAAGTAGAGGAACACAAGCGAGGTTTGTGGAGTGGCACCAGCAAAATTCAGGTTGTAACTTCCAATTTTGTTATTAATAAAAGAGAAAACTTCTTGTCCCATATCTTTATGTCTATGTATTTTTGTTTATGAATGTTTTCATGAATAACTAACCCTTTAGATGATCTTGATAATTAATCATACACTATCATAGTTTGTTCTATAACATTGTTTTAGGCCATCTTTGGGAGGAGGCCTACAATCTTGGAACGGATAGCAATTAGAAGGGATCAGTGATAACCGTAAGGAATTAAGGTACACATTTCGATCTTCTTTATCTTGCCTTAATTATCATAAGGTATTGTTTGGTTTGGGTAGAATATAATTTTTTCAGTCTTTTAAGGTGTCAAGGCTCTTCCTAGTCGCTAGACCCAGATTAGGGGGATTTTCCCCATAGAAAGGGGACATCTAGAATCATAGATAATTGGTTCTTCCCAGTAAGTCGTCATGTGCTATGATCCCAAAACTACCCATTAAAAATCTCTTGTTTGAGATATTTTTAGTGGATTCCCCCTTTGTTATAACCCTAATTTGCACCAGACATGCATACCTAGCAGTAGGCCATCTTACTTACTATTTTTGCCAAGCCAATACTGAATAACTCTTCTTAAAAAACAAATTTTTGAAGATGTACGCGCCCTAAACCATTACTTCCCACGTATGTACACTAGTTGCACCATTACTACCCATGTGCGTACGCTAGATGCACCATTACAGCCCACGTATACCCACAAACGTTGAAAAAAATAAAAAATTGCAAGGGAATACGGGATTTTGGGTAGTTTCCTAACTAATTGACCACCCATAGCCTATCACCCAACTGAATAACTGTCTTTTTGGCATATAAAAGAAGGTGTTGGGGTCCCATTTCAAAGAGAAGCATGAAAGCAGTGAAACTCTATCCATTTCCTAATTCCCCCTTGCCCTAAGAATTTGCAGCCACTTTGTGATTTTGAGCCAAAATTCCCCATTCTTTCCCTTTTTCCTCATCCATAAACCTATGCCTATTCTCTAGAGAGAAGTGTGAGAGAAGAAGGATACATGGAAG
>JZKD02S0189699.1:0-13274 GCA_000966675.3 Picea glauca | reverse complement strand
TTCCTCGAACCCAGTCGTGGGATCCTCTTCAACAAGCTCCAAATGCTTCCACATATCCTTCTTCTCTCACACTTCTCTCTAGAGAATGGGCATAGGCTTATGGATGAGGAAAAAGGCAAGAAAAGGGAATTTTGGCTCAAAATTCATAATGTGGCTGCAAATTCTTGGGGCAAGGAGGGGAAGTGAAATGGGAAAAGTTTCACTGTAGCTATTTTTTCTCCATGGAATGAAACCCCAACACCTCTTTTTATATGAAAAATATATGGTTATTCAGTTGGGTGAAGGGCTGTAGGCGATCAATTGGTTAAGAAACCACCCAATAGCTCGTAATATCAACGAATCCATTACAAATTTTGTGGGTATACGTGGGCTGTAATGGTGCAGCTAGCATACATATGCGGGCAGTAGTGGTGCAACTAGTGTACATATGCGGGTAGTAGTGGTGCAGGGCGCGTACATCTTCAAAAATAGTGTTTTTAAGAAGAGTTGTTCTGTATTGGCTTGGCAAAAATAGTAAGTAAGATGGCCTGATGCCAGGTCTACATGTGTGGTTCAATTTAGGATTATAACAAATGCCCCCTAATGTGTGAGGTCAGAAGATCATCTGATGGCTGAAATACATTACAAATATTTACCAACGTACGAAGCGAGTGAGCCTTTCGGTAGGTGCCATCTGCAAAATAACAATTGTCTCACTGAGGCGAACATACCCATGCTCAGGATGAAATAAATCATGGCTTCCAATCAAATACACTGTAGATCCATGTCATATAACTATATAAAGTGTAGCCGCGAGAAATACACAGTGGATCTACATCTCAAAATCAAATATATACATGTATAGTATCCATATTCAAGAAGCCAACGACTTTTGATGGCTGGAGATGAGGTCTTCAGAGCTCGAGCAACAACTTCAAGATATTCAAAACTTGGGTAGAAGTGTAATGTGAGTGTACAACTTCACTACCTAGAGGCCTTCAACGGCTCATCAGGGAACAGATAATAGGATCTCGGTGATCAGGCAAAGAACTTAAGTGATTTCAAACAAGGTCTTGATTGGACTTTAGGGATGGTCGAGAATGAGGTCAAGAGACAAACTGTAGAAAGGACGACTCAAGTTGGGTAAAAATTCCCTTGGACAATAGCACGACTAATGATCAGACTCAGGCAGCATGACATTGACATAATTTCACGATGCAGGAGGCAACACAAACTCTCCATGGGTTTGGAAGGATAACCAAACGGAGGAGGACACAACTCTATGTTACGAGAACAACTTCCTAAGGTCATATTAAATCCCAAATCTTGACGAACAAACAAAAGGATGTGCTTTATCCAAGGGCAACTCATTGTGCTACCATAAAAGAAAATAATTTTCCCATCCTCTTTTTGGGGTATATTTTATTTTTTTGTCTTTTTCAATATTTTTCAATATTGAAAAAGAATAAAAGAATGCTACATTACAAATGAGGAACGAGTGTTGCCAGCATACTAGTTCCAAGCGTAAGGAACACACTAATCCTCAGAGCAAGGAGACACGTGTAGGGAAATGACACTCGAGAAAATTCCTCCATGGGTCAAGGTGTCAAGATGCAAAGGCAAAGTGCTACAAGGCTTGCGTATAAGGCATGCTTCAAAGGTTCAATTGAGAGCAACATGGAGATGACATTAGGCCAAAGACATAGAGATGCAAATGTGATTAATAGGACACAATGATAACATCCTTCAATGTAATTTTAAATGATCCTAGAGAAGGTAAGCTCGATGGTTTTTCATTTTTAGAGTCTGAAAAAGTGCAAAAGAAGACTCCACTGGAGTACATTTTTCAAAGGTAGTCTAGTGGGTTAAAAAAAGGGATAAACTAGCACCGAAAATATGTCTATTTAAAACCATTTTAACGAGTGTGACAAAGACAAGATCACTCGACAATCTTTTCAATTTTAAGGAGTCTGAAAGAGATTAACTATGGACTCGCTGCCTTTTTCTAGATTTAGTCTCCTTGGCCCGAAAAAGTGAAATTTGCTGAGGAGAACTCTCCTGCTGAGCTGAATCTCCCGAGGTGTACCTTTTTCCTCCTTAATCTACAGACCGAAAAAAGGGGTAAACTCATGCCAGTAGATGTTTTTCTGAACCAATTAACGAGTGTGAAAGAACAAGCTCATTCAATGATCTTTTCACTTTTAAGGAGTCTGAAAAGAGCTTAACTATGGACTCCTTGAAGGATGTTCTTCTAGACCAGTTTAACGAGTGTGAAGAAACAAGCTCACTCGATGATCTTTTCAATTTTAGGGAGTCTGAAAAGAGCTTAACTATGGACTCCGTGAGGGTTCCTTTTTCGTAAATTTAGTCCCTCAGGCCCAAAAAGGGTTAAACTTATACCTGAGAATACTCTTATAGTGAACCAGAGTTCTTAGATTATACCTTTGTTTGTACAATTTACTGTCTGGACTGAAAAAGGGGTAAACTACCGCTGGACAGACGTGCCTTCAAATTTGAGTTTGACAACCATGAAGGGCAACAAGATCGCTTGGCAATCTTTTTTATGTTTAGAGGGTCTGAAAAGGGATTAAAAGAAGACCCGTTTTTTGGGAGTCCTGAGGGTGAAGCCATGAGTGATGGAATATCAGACATGTAAAGGCTCAAACTCGTAATTAAGACAAGACTAAAATAACTCCTGAGCCTAAAGTCATTAAGGTTGGCATGGGCACCAAAATGCAACCAGGATCTACCTAGGGCATCTATGTGAAGGTAGGCTCTACCACTAAATTACAACACTTATAAAGCAACAATGATGGTTATGTGTCGCAATTCAGTGGGTTCGATCCTATGGTAAAGTGAAAAAGACAACGAGGTGCAGCAAGTGGAGGTGGAATCCTAACTTAAATGCACAAAGTTGGAAAAATGACTTTTCACCAAAGGACCTTAAAAGTGCCCCAACTCCCAAAAAGTTCATCGAACCAAAAGTAAAGTGTATCGTAACATCCAATGAGAAACTCAAGAACCATGTTACATGATTTCCAAGCCAGAAAAAATGATAAAAAGGGTCAAAAAATGACAAAAGGGCTAAAAAAGTCTATAAATAGAAGCTACCAGCTCATTATCACCATTGCAAATTGAGAATTGACCAAAAAGCCAAAAAAAACCCTTTGTGAAAGAAGTTGATTCCGGGAGCTTTAGTGGACGAAGCGAACTTCTGCTTGGACCAAGTAAGTACAAACTAGCTCCTCCGACATTTCCATACTTTCTTTTTGCATATCTTTTGGTTTTTTGGGGGGGCGCACACCCTTAAAAAGGTCGGCCCTACGTGTACGTGGGCTATCTAAGCACAGCCTGCGTATGCACGAGGGAAAAGAATAATCTGCCTGCGTACATATGCGATAGTTCCTAGTACATCCCGTGTACACCCTCTAACATATGAAAAAAAGTGAAAATGCATTATTTAACTCCCCTTTGAACTTGACATTTTGCAGAATGTATGTCCATTGGAGAGAGAGGGAGCATGAGGACATTGATATACTAGTCGAGGAAGACCCTACTACTGTTTCCACATTAAAACAATGTGAGTTGTGGAAATTCTTCTAGTTTCCACTCATGAGGGCACAACCCAGGCTACTGAGTGCCTTGGTGGATTACCGGCACCCAGATGCAAAGGTGTTTATGATCGAGGGACAGTCGTTGACTCCAATGACTGAAGATATTTATTTTCTGACTGACCTCTCGAGGAGAGAGGAACCAGTCAACCTTCGTGCTTTTCCCCCTAGTCCTCACAACATTGCCACGTTGATCGGGAAACACTGCGAGGCCAGAACAGATAAAGTGGGTTCCCAGGTACCGATCCACAAAATCACCAACCTATCACTAAAAGTGATAGTTTTACTTATTAGGTGGATCACTAGATCCACAACTTTACATGAGGCCTCTCGGGCGCATATGCATTGCGCATTACAATGCTTAAATGCACGAGTGTTCGATTGGAGCACACCCATGCTAGAGTGCATGAAGAGACAACTCACAGAGTGTCGTGGGTGGAACAACAAGAACTTCGGGTTCAAGACTCTTTTGTGCCCTTTCTTCTTCGAGAGGCTACCCAGTCTTAGTCCACGAGAGATAGTACGAGGGCACGTGGCCTCCTTCCCAACAGTGTGCAGATGGGCAACATTGCTGCCACGACAGTGGGGAGGGAGGACCATTGAGGCCTTCGATGATAATTTTTTCGACTGGTGGTCTTGGCAGATTCCAGCTGTAGAGGGATACCCCTATGCCGGGATAAACTTCTCTAGGGATCCTGACATGTCCGTACCTCCCAGAGAAAATCAAGGAGAGTTAGGTACGTTTTCTTTTTAAAGTTTTTAATTTTTTAGTTTATTTTTATATATATCATTTTTATGTATACCAAAGTACCTGACAACTTTGTATCTGTTATGTACAGATGTGGGACCATTGCGTCCAGCTGATTTTGCACGGAGCAGGCGCTATCCATGGCCAGAGGGATTACTAGTAGTGGCCGCCGAACCAACGACAACAGTGGGGGTACCTCCAGTCGGAGAGGCTGAGAGAGTTTTGAGACGAGTGGAACGGAACTTGACCGCACTCACCCGTACTATGCCCATGGCTGAGATCGAGGATCTCCCACCATCTATAAAGTCTCATGTTGTTGGGGTGCCATTGACCTAGGTCCAACTATTTCAGCATTTGGAAAATGTTGTAGTCTGCTATGGTAGGGCCAATAGGCCTCTTGCTTAGCTTAGGGAGGACCATTTACGTGCCATGGGCACTCTTTGTGTAATTTTGAGGGAATAAGCCCCGCTTTATATACCAGACTTGTTATTTTTTGAGGCGCTTGCGCCCACCTATGTACTCTGATAATTTTGATATATATATATATGTACATCATTTTGTCTTATGGGTTACATTTATTTACAAATGTATTTACATGTATATGTGTGTGCTTTTTCTTATGTGTGTGCAATATGCCAATCTAATACTTGATTAGCTAGAGTATCTGTCATTTGATTCAATCTTCTAGGAACATTGATATACATAATGTAATCAAAACAACATTCTAAGAGATGTACCCTAATGAATCATTGATGTAGAGTAGGATCATAAACGTGGTAAACCCCATTTAACTGGGACACAACCAATTGTGCATCTAAGTAGACGTGGAGGTAATAGATACCATGCGACAAGGCATCATGAAGCAACTCTATTATTGCACTGTATTCGACGACATTGGTTGTGGTGTCACCTAAACAGATACCTCCGGAAGATAACAACTAGCCTTTAGGTGTGAAGATAACCCAAGCTGTAGAAGCAAGTCTTCGAGTGTGCTGGCTAGCACCGTCCACGAATCCAATGAACACGTCTAATTCACTTGACATCTGCCACAGTGAAAAAGATGACATAAAAAATGACACGTCCATAAAACAAAAAGACAAAACAAAAATGTATAAGAAATATACATATATGCAAGAAGTCACCCAAGGTGACCCACCTACGAGTAATACTTCTTGAGGTAGAACCCATTTCTAGGCTCCGCTAAAGAATTCCCTTCAAAATAAATGAGACGATAAGTGCCCTTCTTTAATACCTCCTTCACGATGAATAGTCTGAACCACATGGGTTTGAACTTGCCTACCTCTAGGGGATCCTTATCTTGGTCATAGACCAGAACAAGGTCACCTTCAGAGAAAATCCGAGGACGAACAGACCAATCATACTGACACTTTAATTTTTTCTTGCGAGCCTTGTTACCCAAGGATGCATCACGTCATTGCTCATCGAGCTGGTCAAGATATAATAAGCGTTCCTCAAGCGGAGAAGTGTCTGGCAATAACTGTACTACCAACTTAAGAGATGGGATCTGGCATTCTATAGGCAAGACTGCTTCCAACCTGTAAATGAGTTGAAAAGGTGAGAAACTAGTGGCAGTCTTTACAGACATTCGGTAGGCGCACAATGCTGAGTACAACATCGAATGCCAATTTGACTTGGCCAAATTGGTCGTTCTCCATAGAATGGCCTTGAGAGACTTATTCACAGCTTCTACCTAACCATTCACTTGTGGGTAATAAGGTGATGAGTGTTATTGCCTTAACCTAAGCTTTGATGTTAACTCATAAATCATTTTGTTCTGAAAGTGACTTCCATGTTCAGTGACAATCTCCTTCAGGACGCCGAACCTTGCTATTATCTAATTAAAAAAGAAGAGAATTGTTGTCTCTCCATCATCTTTGAACATTGGCATAGCTTCGACCCACTTAGTGAAGTAGTTTACTGCTACAATGATATAACGATGCCCCCTGGATCAAGGGGGGTGGTATGTAGTAAAATAAATCCCCCACTTAGTGAAGGGGCAAACTGTGATGACAAGAAACATAGGAGTAGTGTGGGCCCTCATCTTTTGTGAGAAGATCTGACACGGGTGGCACTTCTTGACTGATTCAATGCAATCTTTGATTAATTACGACCAATATTAACTGGCTCATAAAATCTTTTGGGCTATTTCCAACCAAGACAGATGACCACCACATGCTCTAGTGTGGCAGTCGTTAAGCATGAGTTTCACTTCTTCATGAGTAAGGCACCGACGAAGGATGCAATCTACACCTCGACGATACAAAGTGTCTTTGAGTATGAGATAGTTTTTTTCATGATGGCGTATACGTCGACGCTCATCAAGAGAAGCAAAGGAAGGGCACTTCAAAGTCTATAGATAGACTAGTATATCTCCATACCAGGGGTCTGAAGATGAAATCATAAAAAATATCTCCTTTAATCGGTGATTCTTCGGGCGTAACATCACCTAACTCGACCAAAAGTTCTGACATAAGTTCTGCAAAGACCAACGACTTTTTAGATTTCACCGACACAAAATCCAAGTCAAATTCCTGGAGGATAACAATCCATCTACTCAAATTTCTGTCGATTACATATCATGTCAACACGTATTGGAACAGATTCACAACGACAATGATAGTGGCCTTACGAAACAAGATATAGTGACAGAACCATTGGACATCATGTATTGCTGCCAATGCAAGTTTTCCAACATGGGAGTAGTTGAGTTCTGGTCCAACCAGGCCTCGGTTAAGCTAATAAATGATGTTTTCTTCAAGCAAATCATCCTCATGAACTAAGACCATATCGATGGTCGACTCTTTCGCGACCAAATACAATAAGAAATCTTTATTATAATTGGGTGGTCAAAGTAGAGGGGCAGACATGAGGGCGCATTTCCACACTTAAAAAGAGCACTGAGTGGTTTCTTCCCAATGAAAAGGAACTCCCTTATTCATTAAATGCATAAACCCTTTAGTGATATTGACATAGTTTGCGATAAAACGCCGAAGAAAATTAGCTTTTCCCTGTAAACTCTGAAGCTGAGGGACTGTGCACGGGGGAGGAAATTGAACTATCGCCTCAACCTTTAGATGATTGACCATGATCCCTATTGTCGACACTATAAAACCTAAAATATGACCTGATGTCACACAAAAATTGCACTTGTTTGGATTCAAGTGAATCTAATAGTAGCGACATCTCTCAAAGATAATTCGGAGGTGTGTGGGATGATCAACTCTCTTATGATATCATGATGCTAAATCATCGAGATAAGCCTCGAATATGTGTTTGAGGTCATGGAAAGCAAAAGATATGGCCCACTGAAAGGTGGATCCAACATTCTTTAGGCCAAAAGGCATCTTCTAATAATCAAATGTACCCCACGGACAGATAAAAGTTGTTGTATGCTGGTCTTCGAGCTTAATCTGTATCTGATTGTATCCTGAAAAACTATCCATGAATGAAAATACCTCACAACCTACGCATTGATCAACAATTTGGTCAATGAATGGGGTGGGGAAATTATCCTTTGGATAGGCATGATTCACATCATGGAAATCTGTACATACATGAATCATTCCCTTCTTTTTGTTGACCGGAACAGGATTTGACATCCATTGAGTCAATTGAACGGGGTAGATGAAACCAACTTTGAGTAGTTTCTCTACTTTAGCCTTGATAGCTTCTACTTTCTAAGGATTAACCAGACGAAGCTTCTATCAGAATGACTTAGCATTAGGGTAAGTCGTAATCTCATGTTCAATGATTCTTGGATCAATGCCTGGAATTTCCTCGTAAGAACAAGAAAAAACATCGTGAAATTCTTTAAATAAATCTGTATAGATCTGAATCTCCTCGGGGGAACAGTCTGATCTGACGAAGACATTCTCCATGACGCCAAGGGTTTTGGAGATATCTATAGGTATCATTTTATCGATGTTTTTCATATTACCCTCGGCATAAACTACCTATGTAGCCAAAGGATTGATAGAACAAGACCTATCTCTAGTCATAGTCAACAAAAATTCTCCTGCCTCTATTCTTCCTAATTCCGGGATGAAATATGATTTGTGATGGAGATCATCCCAGGGTCTGTCTAGACCATTCGATGCCTCTAAAATTGCCTTGTCAGAGGGCAAGGCCAAGTCTAAAGAATCGGTAGTGGCAAGGGAACCTTGAGCCCAGGAAAGCTCGAGAACTGGATCTAACTCCTATGTGGGAGTTAGATCGGGGTCAACGAAAGCTTGCTGGACTATAGAGTACGCAACTTCTGCCATGGACAAGGGCATGGACATGCCATGATTCCCTGTCCCTTCCATCATGGCTGATGGGGAAGGAAGAATCCATGGATCATTAAAGTAAGTTGAGTGGAACGACGACACTGAAAATATTTCAGCCTTAGGCTGGTTGGGGACAACCGATATCATTTTGACATCGCCGGAAGGAGGCGGGTAATCGAAAGTACCCATGAGAGGTGGGCACAAACCAACCCCCACATTGATGACATCGGGCTGTGGGTTATCAATCGTCGAGATCATGGATGCCCCCGATGAAGGGTCAGGTCTGGAGAAGGACAATTGATCAATGGTCACGATTTGTCCTTCATGTGGAAACAATAAGACTCGAAAAAATGTGGCAACCACTACATGCATGGAATATGTCCAACTCCTTCCTAACACGAGGTTGTAGTCGAGAGGTGCATCGACCACTTCAACTTTGACTCACATGGTATTTCCTCCTAACTGCATGGGGAAAGAAGGAATGATTCCATGTGGTCTGAATGAATGACCGTCGAAAGCCATAAGAAGAGTAGGTGAAGGAGATAGAACGAGTTGGCCAATGGCCTTCCAACATGCCAATGACATCACACATGTCGAGGCACCCTCATCAACCACTGTACGAAAAATATTTCGGGTAGAATATTTTGTCGGGTGAGCCACTACTATCTGAAATGCGACGTGGTATGGGAGACAAGGCTTCAAGTCAGTTGTATCAAGCATGATAGTTCTTGGACTACATGTCTCAGTGGATCCTAAGGGCATGGCTAGTAGATCCTTTCTCTGTGAAGGGCATCTCTGGAGGACCTCCAAAGTAGACATTGCACAAGGGGTTTGTGACAAATCCTCCACCACATAGTAGTTCTGGGTGGCCCTTTCCTTTGGATTATGCGAAGCCTTCTTGAACGCCTATTTTGGGATGCGTGTCATTGTTTCACCCATCATTCTCTTGATATGGAGAGGAACATAAGGGTTTTTGGCTTCTTTACCCTTTTCGATAGTACTTGGCATTCTGTAATCATGTTCCCTAGTAGCTATGTGAGCTTCACCTTTCAACATATAGATATTCGAGGTCGAGGGATTACTAAACAATGAAGGGGGTCCCTGACTGTCCCCATCCGCATTCGCGGAGGCTTGAGTTAAATTTTTCCCATGAGGAAATGGGTTTGTTAACACTACAGGTTGTTGCTGCGCCAATAACTTTTGGGCCTTCGCGAGTCAAGGGAATAGGTGAGTCGGGTGGCATTCTATGCAAATCTTGCATGGATACTTTGACTTCTTTCTCTCTGTGTTCCCCCACCAACATTATTGGTCTGTTTCCTAGCCCACTTACCCTTCTTTCACTGTTTTTTCTTCCCTTCAGCCTGCTGGTTGGCCTTTGGGTTCATCGATTTCATGCTGTGTACATCTGACGTCTGAGCAGGGGGAATAGTTGAACTAGGAGTTGGGTTGGTCACTGTCTACTGTATCGACAATTGTTTCAATTGGTTTGATAGTGGATCAATGGGATTTTCTTGTGTTGAACCAACAATGTCGTCAGCATGTGGTCCAGACTTTTGTCTGGTCTTATCAAGAATAGACCGTGGCGCATCTAGAAAAACTTCATAAAGAAAACCAGACTAAGAGTAAATCAGCTCTAGCTGTTGAGCTCTCATTATCGCCTCTTCCTCCAAAAAGATCCCTGACATTGCTACATCCTTGGATAACAGGGGTACCAAAGATTTAAGGAACCATTACAGTAGGAATGTTGGTGGAACTGATACTTTAATCAAACTCTTCTGACGTCGCCATTCTCGGATGTGATTAGAGATATGGTTAGCCTTTGTTTGCTCAAAGTTGGCTAGCATTTCAATGCGGACATCATATCTCACAAGTAATTGAAAATGATTTAAGAAAACCATTGCCAATTCTACAAAAGTAGAGTATCCTGAGTGGTTGAGCTCGATGTACCATTTCATGGCACTCCTAATAAGAGTGTGTTGAAATAGACACAACTAGACGGAGTCGTTTCTCAAACAGTTGGATGAGCACCATAAGTGAAAGGTAGTCACGTGATCACTTGGATCTTCATTAGTCTTTCTCTTAAACATTGTAATGTCCGAGGGTAACTTGGTCGGCATAGCACGCCAACATGGATCATGACAGATTGGTTCATTCAATAATCTTGACAATTCTAGCAAATGCAAAGTTGCCAGAAATGATAGCTTAGGTTGTTGAGTATGTATAGGAGGATAGGAGCCTGGGATTTGGCTGGCACCAGGTTGCCAGGAAAAGTTAGGTTGTTGGCCTGGGCTCTACTAAAAACCATGGCCTAGGCTAGCATTCAGATACTGCATTGGTTGAGACGTCATTGACTGACTCCCGTAATAGGACGTTGAGGGCTGAGAAGGGATTGCTCCCGACGTTGTGTTCCAAAGGTTCTAGAAAAGGTTGCCCCCTGCCGATCCGATGGGCATAGGTACTGAGCCTTTCCCAGGGTTCCATTGACCATGGAAGGGGTTTCCCCCGGTCAACATCCCTGACGATGGAATTGATCCCTGCCACAGATTCCAAGCTCCTTAAGAAGTGCGTGCCCCCTATGCAAGAATAGTACCCTGCGTAGGATTTTGTGATCCAAAACCAGGGTTTCCCTTGGCCGAGATGACAACTGATGAGAATGCGTTGTTACCAAACGTGTCAAACAAAGAGAACGAAAAATAACCAACCAATGTGGTATTGGAAGAAGGTCCTTGATTACCTGCTCCGAACAAGCTATGATTCATGTTCATCCAGGTGGGTTGCTAAGAAGCATCGCCAAGTGAGGGGGACGACGGAGGTATATGACCCCCGCTATAAGGAAGAGTGTTATAGGGGGCTGAGGTACACCCCATGGACCCTTGTAGAGGAGCGTTAGAGCTCGCTTCCCCCAGACCTAAAGTCTGTAGGGTGGAGTAGGTGAGGACCGAGTTCATGTCAAAGTTGGGCATCCCTTATGAAAACGAAGGGCCTGTCGCACTCTACGTAAACGATGCAATGATCGCTGCCATGGACAGAATCAAACCACTACCCAGGGTAGAGGTGGTTGAGATCATAGTGGCTCGGACCTGCGAAGGTGAGTTACGAGGTGGAATTCCCCCAGTTGTGGGATTCGTAGAGGGAGTATGAGGACTCCCTGATGAAGCAGCAACATTTACTTCCATAGCTGCTTGCAGGACTTTCTAACGCTCTTGATGTGTTACCCTTGGAGGGGAAAGTTGTATCAAAAGTGGCGTTGACAAGTCAGTGATCGGAGTGTTGTACGGACCGAGAGCTTTTTCTCCAAGTTCAGAAATATTCGGTTCCTCTGGAAACTTATGTTCTCCTCCCGGAGATGGCTTAGGTACAGTTTCTATGGCCCGGTCACCTCAAAAGATCCTTGTTGGTCTAGCCTTCTCCTTTGTGGTGGTGATGGTGGCTCTAAATTAACCGGTGGTAGGCCCAAAATCCTTCGTGACCAGTGGAGTTCTTGATATTCCACTGTGTGAGAAGATCAACGACACACTAAGGCTTTTATAATGTTGAAGACCAAACACATACTATAAAATTTTCCTATGAGATGCAACAAGAAAACCACTATTACTAGTTGGAAGAATAGTTACAACAACCAACACTAGAGCAACTTATCAGTGCAAGTGCAACTCGAACATGGAAGCACCCTCCAGGTGTACTCTACAAAGCGTGGCCCAATGTCTGCCCTAGGTACCATGGTATACCCCCGCAGTCACCTGTGTAATTCCCTAAAATCAACTAGCTCGTGAACAACTACCAAGCAGGTACAGTCGACAGTCGGGTGGACCGCAATGAGTAGGGTATCAAGCTCGAAACCTATTGAGGGTATCAAAAGAAAGTGTTCTGGAAGACGAATGAGGACCTCGAACGGATTCGAGACCCATGAAGCTTTGTGGCAAATGGGATCAACGTAATCCCAAGATAAGTCCTCTATATGTGTTCCTCTGCTACGATTGGTCCAGATTTGGAGGGGTTATGTTCACTACCTTTTTACATGTGACCTTGTGTTTAACCCCTGTGTTAGAGGGGGGTCCAGGATAATTTCCACGTTACTTGAATTTTTCACTCCCTAGAATAGACTCCTATGTTTGTTTTATAACCTTGAAGAGTTTCCTCTCCAACCTAAGTCAAGGCTCTAGCCTAATCTAGTCGATGGACCCTACAAACATGAAATTATGATTAATTTTAATTAAGCGTTAATTTTAAGTGGTTTCTCTTAAGTCAAAGGAATGGAAATGAAACTGATGGTGTTTCTAAAGAGACAAAAGAGAAGAACAAATGCTGGAAACACAATTACTTCTTCTTCAACAAACAAAAATTTACAAATTGAAAACTCTTTAACCAACTTTTCTTTGTAAGATCTTTTAAAATAAAAACTCAAAACTGAATTTCGCTTGACTATGAGCTACTTAAAGTCCTAAGTATTCAGTAAATAACTTAATAAATCACTCTTCTTCCTGACAAGTAAAGACAACTAACCTAATTACTTAACCAAACAAGAAACTGAAATCTTTTTTATTTTTTATGCTTCAAAATAAGAAACTTGAAAATGAATTATTTTCTTTTCTTCTAAAGCAAATAAAAGGGAAAAGTAAAGACAAGACAAGACCCAGGAAAATGACTTCA
>JZKD02S0189688.1:0-22627 GCA_000966675.3 Picea glauca | reverse complement strand
GCAGAAAGGAAATCTACTTATTGCAAGAAGGTACTTCACACTTTTATTTCTTGAAAACAAGATTTTAACCTAATGCAGAAAAAGGGAAAGCAGTTCTTCAGCAATGTTCAACAATTGAATTCTAATTCTCATGAGACAAGTTTATGCGCATCTAACAAGAAGGAACTAAACTATAACAACAATTGTATTCTAGAAATATCTAACAAGTAAATCATTAGCATTTAAAGAAACTAATATAGAATTCAAAATGGAGGGGAATCGGTGAGGAAGGTGGGCCCTTTCCTTCTCATTGAATCTGCTCAAAGAAATAGGTTACAGTCTGCTAAAGGAATTCAATCCACTCTTTCATTCAATTGCCAAAAATGTCTGTGTACAATAAGCATTACTTTTCTTCCTCCAGTAAAAAAAAAATACTCTCCTTCATTACCAAAGCTCTGTTATTTAAAGTCAGAGTCATTTAGTAGAACATAATCAGAACAGTCTTGAGAATCCCTGATTCTCAAGCTATTCATTTCATATCATTAATACAAAATCTAGAACTCTCCTTGATCAACATCGTGAGCCAACATATATCATCAGCGGGTGTTGCAGTAGTCGTATAACAATAGGACTGGTGGTGTCTATTGTAACATCTTCTAGGATTGACAGGCTTCTGTTGCAGTAGTCATGTAACAACTTCCAAGATTGGTGCATAGTTGTAACAACAACGATTTTCTTGAAGTGGGTTGTTCTAAGAATTTTGATCATTAGTTAAATCATTTCATGGGTAAAATATGTGAACGTTACCAATCAAACATGCTAAGTAAATGAAAATATAAAAGCAAGATGAATAGTTCTTACCTTGGGAAAAAGGGTCTTAGTACTCATTATAATAGTCATTTAGCTTACAAATAAGAAGGTTGAATGGGCAAAAGATGTAGTGAAAAAGGGACATTTATGGGTCCTAACATGCCCCCCAACTGAAGACATTTCATGTCCTCATGCAAAACACATTCAAACCTTACTTTGTAGCTGAAGTAGATAACTGTATCCTCCAATGCAAAATTGCTAAGAGAAATTGATAAGTGCCTAATCCAGATTATTTTTGACACGAAATGAGAGCGGGGATATAATAAATAAATGCACAGAGATATCATGTATATCTAGTAATATAATAGAAATATATCAGATATGCAACCATAAACACAGAGATACAGTAATGCACGATTTCTATTAATGAAAGAAATGTACAGAGACTATAAAAATACAGAGTGAAAGACTCGCTAGAATGGTGGCAGCTTATCTCTGAGAAGAGATGTGACAGCTACTCGCATTCANATAACTGTATCCTCCAATGCAAAATTGCTAAGAGAAATTGATAAGTGCCTAATCCAGATTATTTTTGACACGAAATGAGAGCGGGGATATAATAAATAAATGCACAGAGATATCACGTATATCTAGTAATATAATAGAAATATATCAGATATGCAACCATAAACATAGAGATACCGTAATACATGATTTCTATTAATGAAAGAAATGTACAGAGACTATAAAAATACAGAGTGAAAGACTCGCTAGAATGGTGGCAGCTTATCTTTGAGAAGAGATGTGACAGCTACTCGCATTCACAAGAAGATGATTACAATGAGGCTATGAAGGCCTTTTTACAATAAAAAGGAATTCCAAAATTCCTAGACATCCAAAAACCTAACCCTAGGAGATGAAGCGCCAAAAGTCATGTGGGCCCCATTTGGGTAAGTTAGTACATCAACTTCCCAGGGTCGTAACTTTTGCATACGATCTCCATTTTAGGCGTATGATAGCTCATTGGAAAGCTATAATCAAGGAGATTCATTTTGGGGGATCAATGATGCATTTGAATATAATTTAAAACATTTATCTCGAAAAAAATTCACTTAGGCCCTCAAAATGGCCCCGGAAGTTAAAACTTGGTAAAAATAGTAAATTGCCAAAATTGCCAGAAAACTATTTTGAGCCAATCAAAAAAGGTGGGTGGCCACCGATATCCACCTGGATTAATCTTCCCTCCTTAGGAATAAATGGTATCCATTGCATTGAGTTCCCGGGGAAGAGGGAAAAGAGTTTGTTGGATCTGCATCTGGGTGAGTTGCTTGTATTGCTGGAGACGTCGCGCTGCTTTGTTTGTGGAAGTTTGTCATGAATATTTTGAAGCTGAGGTTGTTCAACAAGTTGAGATACATGAGAGGCAAGTGTGCAGAAGGAATATTTTCACTTTTCTGCAACCTTTTCGACCTTCTTCTATTGGATATAAGAAGGTGTTGGGGGCGAGGTTGTAGTGGTTGCAGTGTCCTTCTATTCCCCTTTTGAACAGATTTTGAAGAAGCTGAATTTTGCAGTATGAGATACTACCTTGTGACACTTTTTAGGTGGAACAATAGTTGGACCTACCTCTGGTATTCTGTATATATGGCCCCCCAAAGTAACAATGACACTACGGGGTTGAGACTCATAAACAACATGGCTCCTCCACATATATGGTTGGCCCAAGAGAACATCACAGACATCCAGTGGGGCAACATCACATAATACCTCATCCTTGAAGGGTTGGATGCCATATGAAAATCAANAGCGCCAAAAGTCATGTGGGCCCCATTTGGGTAAGTTAGTACATCAACTTCCCAGGGTCGTAACTTTTGCATACGATCTCCATTTTAGGCGTATGATAGCTCATTGGAAAGCTATCGTCAAGGAGATTCATTTTGGGGGCTCAATGATGCCTTTGAATATAATTTAAAACATTTATCTTGAAAAAACTTCACTTAGGCCCTCAAAATGGCCCCGGAAGTTAAAACCTGCTAAAAATAGTAAATTGCCAAAATTGCCAGAAAACTGTTTTGAGCCAATCAAAAAAGGTGGGTGGCCACCAATATCCACCTGGATTAATCCTCCCTCCTTAGGAATAAATGGTATCCATTGCATTGAGTTCCCGGGGAAGAGGGAAAAGAGTTTGCTGGATCTGCATCTGGGTGAGTTGCTTGTATTGCTGGAGACTTCGCGTTGCTTTGTTTGTGGAAGTTTGTCATGAATATTTTGAAGCTGAGGTTGTTCAACAAGTTGAGATACATGAGAGGCAAGTGTGCAGAAGGAATATTTTCACTTTTCTGCAACCTTTTTGACCTTCTTCTATTGGATATAAGAAGGTGTTGGGGGCGAGGTTGTAGTGGTTGCAGTGTCCTTCTATTCCCCTTTTGAACAGATTTTGAAGAAGTTGAATTTTGTAGTATGAGATACTACCTTGTGACACTTTTTAGGTGGACCAATAGTTGGACCTACCTCTGGTATTCTGTATATATGGCCCCCCAAAGTAACAATGACACTACGGGGTCGAGACTCATAACAACATGGCTCCTCCACATATATGGTTGGCCCAAGAGAACATCACAGACATCCAGTGGGGCAACATCACATAATACCTCATCCTTGAAGGGTTGGATGCCATATGAAAATCAACACTGTTGGCTGACACGGAGATATCATCCTTGCCGAAGCCACCCAATGTTGTATGGTTGTGAGTGTGGTGTTGTCGACAATCCCAACTATTTGATGACCTCTGCTAAGATGAGGTTTTTATAGCTTCCACTATCAACAATAAAATGTAGTGGGATCCCCTTCACCCACATATGTGAATGAAAAAGGCACTCCCCCTCTTCAGGATCTATTGGTTCTTCTAGTTGAATTGTTGCGGTCACGACAATAGCAGTGGGGTCTGCGTCAATGATTTGTCCTTTACCAGTATTTTCATAATCAAATTATAAATCAGAGATTGGCTCCCTGTCTTTGATCTTGGCCACCAATGACTGTTTTGAGTGACATTCATCGGTGTTCTGCCAAGGGATTTTGTGGAAATCACACCATTTTCCAGTGTCCTTCTTTGTCTTCCCATGACCCTTCTTTTCCTGTGTTTTGGATTGGTTTTTTGGAGACTGTTTGTTAGGGCTATCTTTGTCATACTTTGGTTGTTGCAGATTTGCAGACCCGAATTCCCATTTTCTCTGGTACTTAAATTTCTGCTCAATTTAAACAACATATCGATAAGCAGCACCGAGTGATGAGATGTATAGAAAATCGACTTCAGTCTGGATGTATCTATGTAGAGCCCCATGATATTTCAAAACCAAATTTTGCTCGGAGTCTTTGATACCCAACTTGGTGCGCAAGGTATGGAAGGTATTGGTGAACTCTGGAACTTCTTGGCCCCTCTCTTGTCGTAGTGTGGTCCATCTCATGTACTGGTCTTTATAGTTACCAACGGGGTAATACTGTTCCTTTACCGCATCCATAAAAAAATCCCAAGTGGGATCGGCCCCATATATTTCAGGCTCCTCTGTGGAACTTTGCTCCTAGTAAGTTTCCCACCAATGTTTGACATGAGGGAGAGATTTAAGGAGTGCGAAGGTGATCTTTTCTTTTTCTGAAAAATTGTGAATAGAGAAATAACCTTCTAGCAGAGTTAACCATTTTTCTATGGCTTCTGCATCTATCTGTCCTTCAAATACAGGAATATCAAAATTAACAAGTACCTTGAAAGGTGAGTTGCCTCCAAAGTGGCCGCTTGATGAAGATGCGTCTGATGATATCGGCAGGCGTTTAAGGATCTGGGAAAAATTCTCCATCATTTCGTCTGTCTATCGCATGAGAGCTTGCTCAAGCAACAGATTGATAAGATTGTCTGCTCCACCGATTTTCTTTTCTTCTTCCATTGAGGGTTTGTTACGTGTGTGAGAGCGATTGTCTTCAAGAGAGACAAGCTCGAGACCCAACTTTCTATACTCAGACCTCATCAGGGACATGCACTAAAAAAATTATCAAGAGCAACCTGCTCTGATACCATTGATAAAGATTATTTTCGACAGGAAATGAGAGCGGAGATATAATAAAGAAATGCACAGATATATCTCGTATATCCAGTAATATAACTGAAATATATCAAATATGCAACCATAAACACAGAGATACAGTAATACATGATTTCTATTAATGAAAGAAATGTACAGAGACTGTAAAAATACAGAGTGAAAGACTCGCTAGAATGGTGGCATCTTATCTCTAAGAAGAGATGTGACGGCTAATCACATTCGCAAGAAGATGATTAGAATGAGGCTCTGAAGGTATTTTTAAAATAAACAGGAATGTCAAAAGTCTTAGAAATCCAAAAACCTAACCCTAGGAAATGAAGCACCAAAAGTCATGTGGGCCTCGTTTGGGTAAGTTAGTACATCAACTTCCCAGGGTCGTAACATTTGCATACGATCTCTATTTTACGCGTATGATAGATTGTTGGAAAGGTATCATCGATGAGATTCATTTTGTGAGATAAATAATGCCTTAGACTATCATTTATAACCTTTATCTCGAAAAACCTTCACTTAGGCCCTCAAAATGGCCTCGGAAGTTAAAACCTGCTAAAAATAGTAAATTTCCAAAATTGCCAGAAAACCGTTTTGAGCCAATCGGAAAAGGTGGGTGGCCACCGATATCTAGCTGGATCAATCCTCCCTCCTTAGGAAGCAATGGTATCCATTGTGTTGAGTTCCCGGGGGAGAGGTAAAAGCATTTGTTGGATCTGCATCTGGGTGAGCTACTTATATTGTTGGAGACGTCGCGTTGCTTAGTTTGTGGAAGTTGTTAATGAACCTTTTGAAGCTGAGGTTGTTCAACAAGTCGAGCTACATGACAGGCAGGTGTGTAGAAGGAATCTTTATGCTTTGTTGCAACCTTTTCAACCTGCTTCTGTTGGATATAAGAAGGTTCTGGGGACGAGGCTATAGTGGTTGCAGTGTCCTTTTGTTCCCCTTTTGAACAGATTGTGAAGAAGTTGAATTTTGCAATATGAGATACTACCTTACGACACTTTTTAGGTGGAACAATAGTTGGAACTACCTCTGGTATTTTGTAGAGATGACCCCCCAAAGTAACAATGACACTACAAGGTTGACACTCATAAACAACATGGCATCTCCACATATATGGTTGGCCCAAGAGAACATCACAGAAATCCAGTGGGGAAACATCACATAATACCTCATCCTTGAAGAATTGGATGCCGTATGAAAATTGACATTGTTGGCTGACATAGATATCTCGTCCTTGCCGAAGCCACCTGATGTTGTATGGTTGTGGGTGTGGTGTTGTCAAAAATCCCAACTGTTTAACGACCTCTGCTGAGATGAGGTTTTTCTAGCTTTCGTTATCAACAATAAAATGCAGTGGGGTCCCCTTCACCCACATCTGTGAATGAAAAAGGTGCTCCCCCTCTTTAGGATCTATTGGTTCTTCTGGTTGAATTGTTTCGGTCGTGACAATAGCAGTGGGGTCTATGTCAATGATCTATCCTTTACTAGTATTTTCATAATCATATTCTAAATTAGGGATTGGCTCCTTGTCTTTGATCTCGGCCACCAATGAATGTTTTGAGTGACATTAATCGGTGTTGTGCCTAGGGATTTTGTGGAAATCACACCATTTTCTGGTGTCCTTCTTTGTCTTCCCGTGACCCTTCTTTTCCTGTGTGTTGGACTAGTTTTCGGGAGACTGTTTGTTAGGGCCATCTTTTTCATACTTTGGTTGATGCTAATTTCCAGATCCGAATTCCTGTTTTCTCTGCTTCTTAAATTTCTGCTCAATTTTAATAGCATATCGATAAGCAACATTGAGTGATGAGATGTCCAAAAAATCTATTTCGGTCTGGATATGTCTGTGTAGAGCCCCATGGTATTTCAAAACCAAATGTCCCTTGGAGTCTATGATACCCAACTTGGTGTGCAAGGTATGGAAGGTATTGGTGAACTCCGAAACTGCTTGGCCCCTCTCTTGTCGCAGTGTTGTCCATCTCATGTACTAGTCTTCATAGTTGCTAACAGGGTAATGTTGTTCCTTTACCGTATCCATAAAAAAATCCCAAGTGCGATCGANATTTTTCTAGGGCTTCTGCATCTATATGTCCTTCAAATACAAGAATATCAAAATTAACTTGTACCTTGAAAGTTGAGGTGCCTCCAAAGTGGTCGCTTGATGAAGATGCACCTAAAGCTATCAACATGTGTTTAAGGATGTGGGAAAAATTCTCCATAATTTCATCCCTCTGTCGTATGAGAGCTTCCTCAAGCAACAGATTGAGCCCCCAAAATGGCCTCGGAAGTTAAAACCTGATAAAAATAGTAAATTGCCAAAATTGCCAGAAAATTGTTTTGAGCCAGTCGAAAAAGGTGGGTTGCCACTGATATCCACCTGGATCAATCCTCCCTCCTTAGGAAGCAATGGTCTTCATTGTGTTGAGTTCCCGGGGGAGAAGGAAAAGCGTTTGTTGGATCTTCATCTGGGTGAGCTACTTGTATTGTTGGAGACGTCGCGTTGCTTAGTTTGTGGAAGTCTGTCATGAAGCTTTTGAAGCTAAGGTTGTTCAACAAGTTGAGCTACATGAGAGGCAGGTGTGCAGAAGGAATCTTTGCGCTTTGTTGCAACCTTGTGGACCTGCTTCTGTTGGATATAAGAAGGTGTCGAGGGTGAGGCTGTAGTGGTTGCAGTGTCCTTTTGTTCCCCTTTTGAACAGATTGTGAAGAAGTTGAATTTTGCAGTATGAGATACTACCTTGCGACACTTTTTAGGTGGAACAATAGTTGGAACTACTTTTGGTATTATGTAGAGATGACCCCCCAAATTAACAGTGACACTACGGGGTCGAGACTCATAAACAACATGGCKYCTCCACATATATGGTTGGCCCAAGAGAACATCACAGACATCCAGTGGGGMAACATCACATAATACCTCATCCTTGAAGGGTTGGATGCCATATGAAAATCAACACTGTTGGCTGACACGGAGATATCATCCTTGCCGAAGCCACCCAATGTTGTATGGTTGTGAGTGTGGTGTTGTCGACAATCCCAACTATTTGATGACCTCTGCTAAGATGAGGTTTTTATAGCTTCCACTATCAACAATAAAATGTAGTGGGATCCCCTTCACCCACATATGTGAATGAAAAAGGCACTCCCCCTCTTCAGGATCTATTGGTTCTTCTAGTTGAATTGTTGCGGTCACGACAATAGCAGTGGGGTCTGCGTCAATGATTTGTCCTTTACCAGTATTTTCATAATCAAATTATAAATCAGAGATTGGCTCCCTGTCTTTGATCTTGGCCACCAATGACTGTTTTGAGTGACATTCATCGGTGTTCTGCCAAGGGATTTTGTGGAAATCACACCATTTTCCAGTGTCCTTCTTTGTCTTCCCATGACCCTTCTTTTCCTGTGTTTTGGATTGGTTTTTTGGAGACTGTTTGTTAGGGCTATCTTTGTCATACTTTGGTTGTTGCAGATTTGCAGACCCGAATTCCCATTTTCTCTGGTACTTAAATTTCTGCTCAATTTAAACAACATATCGATAAGCAGCACCGAGTGATGAGATGTATAGAAAATCGACTTCAGTCTGGATGTATCTATGTAGAGCCCCATGATATTTCAAAACCAAATTTTGCTCGGAGTCTTTGATACCCAACTTGGTGCGCAAGGTATGGAAGGTATTGGTGAACTCTGGAACTTCTTGGCCCCTCTCTTGTCGTAGTGTGGTCCATCTCATGTACTGGTCTTTATAGTTACCAACGGGGTAATACTATTCCTTTACCGCATCCATAAAAAAATCCCAAGTGGGATCGGCCCCATATATTTCAGGCTCCTCAGTGGAACTTTGCTCCTAGTAAGTTTCCCACCAATGTTTGACATGAGGGAGAGATTTAAGGAGTGTGAAGGTGATCTTTTCTTTGTCTGAAAAATTGTGAATAGAGAAATAACCTTCTAGCAGAGTTAACCATTTTTCTAGGGCTTCTGCATCTATCTGTCCTTCAAATACAGGAATATCAAAATTAACAAGTACCTTGAAAGGTGAGTTGCCTCCAAAGTGGCCACTTGATGAAGATACGTTTGATGATATCAGCAGGTGTTTAAGGATCTGGGAAAAATTCTCCATCATTTCGTCTGTCTATCGCATTAGAGCTTGCTCAAGTAACAGATTGATAAGATTGTCTGCTCCACCGATTTTCTTTTCTTTTTCCATTGAGGGTTTATTGCGTGTGCGAGAGAGATTGTCTTCAAGAGAGGCAAGCTCGAGACCCAAATTGCTATACTTAGACCTCATCAGGGACATGCACTGAAAAAATTATCAAGAGCAACCTGCTCTGATACCATTGATAAAGATTATTTTCGGCAGGAAATGAGAGCGGAGATATAATAAAGAAATGCACAGAGATATCTCGTATATCCAGTAATATAACTGAAATATATCAAATATGCAACCATAAACACAGAGATACAGTAATACATGATTTCTATTAATGAAAGAAATGTACAGAGACTGTTAAAATACAGAGTGAAAGACTCGCTAGAATGGTGGCATCTTATCTCTAAGAAGAGATGTGACGGCTAATCACATTCGCAAGAAGATGATTACAATGAGGCTCTGAAGGCCTTTTTAAAATAAAAAGGAATGTCAAAAGTCTTAGACATCCAAAAACCTAACCCTAGGAAATGAAGCACCAAAAGTCATGTGGGCCTCGTTTGGGTAAGTTAGTACATCAACTTCCCAGGGTCGTAACATTTGCATACGATCTCTATTTTACGCGTATGATAGCTTGTTGGAAAGGTATCATCGATGAGATTCATTTTGTGAGATAAATAATGCCTTAGACTATCATTTATAACCTTGATCTAGAAAAACCTTCACTTGGTCCCTCAAAATGGCCTCGGAAGTTAAAACCTGCTAAAAATAGTAAATTGCCAAAATTACCAGAAAACCATTTTGAGCCAATCGGAAAAGGTGGGTGGCCACCGATATCTAGCTGGATCAATCCTCCCTCCTTAGGAAGCAATGGTATCCATTGCGTTGATTTCCCAGGGGAGAGGGAAAAGAATTTGTTGGATCTGCATCTGGGTGAGCTACTTATATTGTTGGAGACGTCGCATTGCTTAGTTTGTGGAAGTTGTTAATGAACCTTTTGAAGCTGAGGTTGTTCAACAAGTCGAGCTACATGACAGGCAGGTGTGTAGAAGGAATCTTTACGCTTTGTTGCAACCTTGTCAACCTACTTCTGTTGGATATAAGAAGGTTCTGGGGACGAGGCTATAGTGGTTGCAGTGTCCTTCTGTTCCCCTTTTGAACAGATTGTGAAGAAGCTGAATTTTGCAATATGAGATACTACCTTATGACACTTTTTAGGTGGAACAATAGTTGGAACGACCTTTAGTATTTTGTAGAGATGACCCCCCAAAGTAACAATGACACTACAAGGTTGACACTCATAAACAACATGGCATCTCCACATATATGGTTGGCCCAAGAGAACATCACAGACATCCAGTGGGGAAACATCACATAATACCTCATCCTTGAAGGATTGGATGCCGTATGAAAATTGACACTGTTGGCTGACATAGATATCTCGTCCTTGCCAAAGCCACCTGATGTTGTATGGTTGTGGGTGTGGTGTTGTCAACAATCCCAACTGTTTAACGACCTCTGCTGAGATGAGGTTTTTCTAGCTTTCGTTATTAACAATAAAATGCAGTGGGGTCCCCTTCACCCACATCTGTGAATAAAAAAGGTGGCCCCCCTCTTTAGGATCTATTGGTTCTTCTGGTTGAATTGTTTTGGTCGTGACAATAGCAGTGGGGTCTATGTCAATGATCTATCCTTTACTAGTATTTTCATAATCATATTCTGAATTAGGGATTGGCTCCTTGTCTTTGATCTCGGCCACCAATGATTGTTTTGAGTGACATTAATCGGTGTTGTGCCTGGGGATTTTGTGGAAATCACACCATTTTCTGGTGTCCTTCTTTGTCTTCCCGTGACCCTTCTTTTCCTGTGTGTTGGACTAGTTTTCGGGAGACTATTTGTTAGGGCCATCTTTGTCATACTTTGGTTGATGCTAATTTCCAAACCCGAATTCTTGTTTTCTCTGCTTCTTAAATTTCTGCTCAATTTTAATAACATATCGATAAGCAGCACCGAGTGATGAGATGTCCAAAAAATCTATTTCAGTATGGATATGTCTGTGTAGAGCCCCACGGTATTTCAAAACCAAATGTCCCTCGGAGTCTATGATACCCAACTTGGTGCGCAAGGTATGGAAGGTATTGGTGAACTCCGAAACTGCTTGGCCCCTCTCTTGCCGCAGTGTTGTCCATCTCATGTACTAGTCTTCATAGTTGCTAACAGGGTAATGTTGTTCCTTTACCGTATCCATAAAAAAATCCCAAGTGCAATCGACCCCATATATTCCATACTCCTCCATGGAACTTTGCTCCCAGTAAGTTTCCCACCAATGTTTGACATGAGGGAGAGCTTTAAGGAGTGCAAAGGTGATCTTTTCTTTGTTGAAAAAATTGTGAACATAGAAATAACCTTCTAGCAGAGTTAACCATTTTTCTAGGGCTTCTGCATCTATATGTCCTTCAAATACAAGAATATCAAAATTAACTTGTACCTTGAAAGTTGAGGTGCCTCCAAAGTGGTCGCTTGATGAAGATGCACCTAATGCTATCAACATGTGTTTAAGGATGTGGGAAAAATTCTCCATAATTTCATCCCTCTGTCGTATGAGAGATTCCTCAAGCAACAAATTGAGCCCCCAAAATGGCCTCAGAAGTTAAAACCTGCTAAAAATAGTAATTTGCCAAAATTGCCAGAAAATTGTTTTGAGCCAGTCGAAAAAGGTGGGTGGCCACTGATATCCACCTGGATCAATCCTCCCTCCTTAGGAAGCAATGGTCTCCATTGTGTTGAGTTCCCGGGGGAGAAGGAAAAGCGTTTGCTGGATCTTCATCTGGGTGGGCTACTTGTATTGTTGGAGACGTCGCGTTGCTTAGTTTGTGGAAGTCTGTCATGAAGCTTTTGAAGCTAAGGTTGTTCAACAAGTTGAGCTACATGAGAGGCAGGTGTTCAGAAGGAATCTTTGCGCTTTGCTGGAACCTTGTGGACCTGCTTCTGTTGGATATAAGAAGGTGTCAAGGGTGAGGCTGTAGTGGTTGCAGTGTCCTTTTGTTCCCCTTTTGAACATATTGTGAAGAAGTTGAATTTTGCAGTATGAGATACTACCTTGCGACACTTTTTAGGTGGAACAATAGTTGGAACTACTTCTGGTATTATGTAGAGATGACCCCCCAAATTAACAGTGACACTACGGGGTCGAGACTCATAAACAACATGGTGTCTCCACATATATGGTTGGCCCAAGAGAACATCACAGACATCCAGTGGGGAAACATCACATAATACCTCATCCTTGAAGGGTTGGATGCCGTATGAAAATCGACACTGTTGGCTAACACAGAGATCTCATCCTTGTCGAAGCCACCCGATGTTGTACAACTGCGGGTGTGGTGTTGTCAAAAATCCCAACTGTTTAATGACCTCTATTGAGATGAGGTTTTTCTGGCTTCTTCTTTCAACAATAAAATGTAGTGGGGTCCCCTTCACCCACATCTGTGAATCAAAAAGGCGCTCCTCCTCTTCAAGATCTATTGGTTCTTCTAGTTGAATTGTTGTGGTCGGGACAATAGCAGTGGGGTTTGTGTCAATGATCTATCCTTTACAAGTATTTTCAGAATCAGATTCTGAATCAGGGCTTGGCTCCTTGTCTTTGATCTCGACCACTAATGAATGTTTTGAGAAACATTCATCGGTGTTGTACCAGGGGATTTTGTGCAAATCACACCATTTTTCAGTGTCCTTCTTTGTCTTCCTGTGACCCTTCTTTTCCTTTGTCTTGGACTGGTTTTCTGGAGACTGTTTGTTAGTGCCGTCTTTGGCATACTTTGGTTGTTGCAGATTTGCAGACCCAAATTCTCGTTTGCTCTGGTGCTTAAATTTCTACTCAATTTTAACAACATATCGATAAGCAACACTGAGTGATGAGATGTCCAGAAAATCCATTTCAGTCTTGATGTATCTGTGTAGAGCCCCATGGTATTTCAGAACCAAATGTCACTCGGAGTCTTTGATACCCAACTTGGTGCACAAGGTATGGAAGGTATTGGTGAACTCTAGAACTGCTTGGCCCCTCTCTTTCCGCAGTGTGGTCCGTCTCATGTACTGGTCTTCATAGTTGCCAACAGGGTAATATTGTTCCTTTACTTCATCCATAAAAAAATCCAAAGTGGGATCGACCCCATATATTCCAAACTCCTCTGTGGAAATTTTCTCCTAGTAACTTTCCCACCAATGTTTGACATGAGGGAGAGACTTAAGGAGTGTGAAGGTGATCTTTTCTTTGTTGGAAAAATTGTGAACAAAGAAATAGCCTTGTAGTAGAGTTAACCATTTTTCTAGGGCTTCTACATCTATCTATCCTTCAAATACAAGAATATCAAAATTAACTTGTACCTTGAAAGGTGAGGTGTCTCCAAAGTGGTCGCTTGATGAAGATGCGCCTGATGCTATCGACAAGCATTTAAGGATGTGGGTAAAATTCTCCATCATTTCGTCTCTCTGTCACTTGAGAGCTTGCTCAAGCAACAGATTGATAGGATCGTCTACTCCGTAAATTTTATTTTCTTCCACTATTGAGAGTTTCTTGGGTGTGTGAGAGCGATTGTATTCAAGAGATACAAGATCGAGACCCAACTTTCTATACTCGGACCTCGTTGGGGACATGCACTGAAAAAGCGATCAAGAGCAACCTGCTTTGATACCACTGATCCAGATTATTTTTGGCATGAAAGAAGAGCAGAGATATAATAAATACATGCATTGAGATATTGCATATATCCAGTAATATAACAGAAACATATCAGAGATGAAACCATAAACACAGAGATACAGTAATACATGTTTTGTATTCATGAAAGAAATGTACAGAGACTGTAAAAATACAGAGTGAAAGACTCGTTATAATGGTGGAAATTTATCTCTGAGAAGAGATGTGACGGCTACTCGCATTCACAAGAAGATGATTACAAGGAGGCTCTGAAGGCCTTTTTACAATAAATAGCAATGCCAAAATTCCTAGACATCGAAAAAACTAACCCTAGGAGATGAAGCGCCAAAAGTCATGTGGGCCCCGTTTGGGTAAGTTAGTACATCAACTTCCCGGGTTGTAACTTTTGCATACGATCTCCGTTTTAGGCGTATGATAGCTTGTTGGAAAGGTATCATCGAGGAGATTCATTTTGCAGGCTCAATGATGCTTTCTACTATCATTCAAAACCTCAATCTTGAAAACCTTCATTTAGGCCCTCAAAATGGCCCCGGAAGTTAAAACCTGCTAAAAATAGTAAATTTCCAAAATTGTCAGAAAACTATTTTGTGCCAGTCGGAAAAGGTGGGTGGCCACTGATATACACCTGGACCAATCCTCCCTCCTTAGGAAGAAATGGTCTCCATTGCATTGAGTTCCTAGGGGAGAGGGAAAAGAATATGTTGGATTTGCATCTGGGTGAGCTACTTGTATTGCTGGAGACGTCGCGCTGCTTAGTTTGTGGAAGTCTGTCATGAAGCTTTTGAAGCTAAAGTTGTTCAACAAGTCGAGATACATGAGAGGCAGGTGTGCAGAAGGAATATTTGCACTTTGTTGCAACCTTGTTGACCTGCCTCTGTTGGATATAAGAAGGTACCGGGGGTAAGGTTGTAGTGGTTGCAGTGTCCTTCTGTTCCCCTTTTGAACAGATTGTGAAGAAGCTGAATTTTGCAGTATGAGATACTACCTTGCGACACTTTTTAGGTGGAACAATAGTTGGAACTACCTCTGGTATTCTGTAGAGATGACCCCCCAAAGTAACAATGACACTATGGAGTCGAGACTCATAAAGAAAATGGTGTCTCCACATATATGGTTGGCCCAAGAGAACATCACAAACATCTAGTGGGGAAACATCACATAATACCACATCCTTGAAGGGTTGGATGTCGTATGACAATCGACACTATTCGTTGAAACGGAGATCTCATTCTTGCCAAAGCCACCCGATGTTATATGGCTGCAGGTGTGGTGTTGTCCACAATCCCAATTGTTTGACGACCTCTGCTGAGATGAGGTTTTGCTGGCTTCTGCTATCAATAATAAAATGCAGTGGGGTCCCCTTCACCCCACATCTGTGAATGAAAAAGGTGCTCCCCCTCTTCAAGATATATTGGTTCTTCTGGTTGAATTGTTGTGGTCATGAAGACGTGGGGTCTATGTCAATGATCTGTCCTTTACCAGTATTTTTAGAATCAGATTATGAATCAGGGCTTGGCTCCTTGTCTTTGATCTTGGCCACCAATGACTGTTTTGAGCGACATTCATCGATGTTGTTCCAGGGGATTTTGTGGAAATCACACCATTTTCCGGTGTCCTTCATTGTCTTCCCATGACCCTTCTTTTCATGTGTCTTGGACTGGTTTTTGGAAGACTTTTTTTAGGGCCGTCTTTGCCATACTTTGGTTGTTGTGGATTTGCAAACCCGAATTCCCATTTTTTCTAGTGCTTAAATTTTTTCTCAATTTTAACAACATATCGATAAGCAACACCGAGTGATGAGATGTCCAGAAAATCCATTTCAACTTGGATGTATCTATGTAGAGCCCCATGGTATTTAAAAACCAAATGTCGCTCGAAGTCTTTGATACCCAACTTGGTGCACAAGGTATGGAAGGTATCGGTGAACTCCAGAACTGTTTGGCCCCTCTCTTGCCATAGTGTGGTCCATCTCATGTACTGGTCTTCATAGTTGCCAACAGGGTAATACTGTTTCTTTACCGCATCCACAAAAAATCCAAAGTGGGATCGGCCCCATATATTCCAGACTCCTCTGTGGAAATTTGCTCCCAATAATTTTCCCACCAATGTTTGACATGAGGGAGAGCTTTAAGGAGTGTGAAGGTGATATTTTCTTTGTCAAAAAAATTATGAACAGAGAAATAACCTTCTAGTAGAGTTAACCATTTTTCTAGGGCTTTTGCATCTATCTGTCCTTCAAGTATAAGAATATCAAAAGTAACTTGTACCTTGAAAGGCGAGGTGCCTCCAAAGTGGCCACTTGATGAAGATGCACCTGATGCTATCGACAGGAATTTAAGNTAGTGGTTGCAGTGTCCTTTTGTTCCCCTTTTGAACATATTGTGAAGAAGTTGAATTTTGCAGTATGAGATACTACCTTGCGACACTTTTTAGGTGGAACAATAGTTGGAACTACTTCTGGTATTATGTAGAGATGACCCCCCAAATTAACAGTGACACTACGGGGTCGAGACTCATAAACAACATGGTGTCTCCACATATATGGTTGGCCCAAGAGAACATCACAGACATCCAGTGGGGAAACATCACATAATACCTCATCCTTGAAGGGTTGGATGCCGTATGAAAATCGACACTGTTGGCTAACACAGAGATCTCATCCTTGTCGAAGCCACCCGATGTTGTACAACTGCGGGTGTGGTGTTGTCAAAAATCCCAACTGTTTAATGACCTCTATTGAGATGAGGTTTTTCTGGCTTCTTCTTTCAACAATAAAATGTAGTGGGGTCCCCTTCACCCACATCTGTGAATCAAAAAGGCGCTCCTCCTCTTCAGGATCTATTGGTTCTTCTAGTTGAATTGTTGCGGTCGGGACAATAGCAGTGGGGTTTGTGTCAATGATCTATCCTTTACAAGTATTTTCAGAATCAGATTCTGAATCAGGGCTTGGCTCCTTGTCTTTGATCTCGGCCACCAATGACTGTTTTGAGAAACATTCATCGGTGTTGTGCCAGGGGATTTTGTGCAAATCACACCATTTTTCAGTGTCCTTCTTTGTCTTCCTGTGACCCTTCTTTTCCTGTGTCTTGGACTGGTTTTCTGGAGACTGTTTGTTAGCGCCGTCTTTGGCACACTTTGGTTGTTGCGGATTTGCAGACCCAAATTCCCGTTTTCTCTGGTGCTTAAATTTCTACTCAATTTTAACAACATATCGATAAGCAACACTGAGTGATGAGATGTCCAGAAAATCCATTTCAGTCTGGATGTATCTGTGTAGAGCCCCATGGTATTTCAAAACCAAATGTCACTCGGAGTCTTTGATACCCAACTTGGTGCACAAGGTATGGAAGGTATTGGTGAAATACGAAACTGCTTGGTCCCTCTCTTTCCGCAGTGTGGTCCATCTCATGTACTGGTCTTCATAGTTGCCAACAGGGTAAAATTGTTCCTTTACTTCATCCATAAAAAAATCCAAAGTGGGATCGTCCCCATATATTCCAAACTCCTCTGTGGAAGTTTTCTCCTAGTAACTTTCCCACCAATGTTTGACATGAGGGAGAGACTTAAGGAGTGTGAAGGTGATCTTTTCTTTGTTGGAAAAATTGTGAACAGAGAAATAACCTTGTAGTAGAGTTAACCATTTTTCTAGGGCTTCTGCATCTATCTATCCTTCAAATACAAGAATATCAAAATTAACTTGTACCTTGAAAGGTGAGGTGTCTCCAAAGTGGTCGCTTGATGAAGATGCACTTGATGCTATCGACAAGCATTTAAGGATGTGGGTAAAATTCTCCATCATTTCGTCTCTTTGTCACTTGAGAGCTTGCTCAAGCAACAGATTGATAGGATCGTCTACTCCGTAAATTTTATTTTCTTCCACTATTGAGAGTTTCTTGGGTGTGCAAGAGTGATTGTATTCAAGAGAGACAAGATTGAGACCCAACTTTCTATACTCGGACCTCATTGGGGACATGCATTGAAAAAGCGATCAAGAGCAACCTGCTTTGATACCACTGATCCAGATTATTTTTGGCATGAAATGAGAGCAGAGATATAATAAATACATGCACTGAGATATTTCATATATCCAGTAATATAACAGAAACATATCAAAGATGAAACCATAAACATAGAGATACAGTAATACATGTTTTCTATTAATGAAAGAAATGTACAGAGACTGTAAAAATACAGAGTGAAAGACTCGTTATAATGGTGGAAACTTATCTCTGAGAAGAGATGTGACGGCTACTCGCATTCACAAGAAGATGATTACAAGGAGGCTCTGAAGGCCTTTTTACAATAAATAGCAATGCCAAAATTCCTAGACATCGAAAAAACTAACCCTAGGAGATGAAGCGCCAAAAGTCATGTGGGCCCCGTTTGGGTAAGTTAGTACATCAACTTCCCGGGTTGTAACTTTTGCATACGATCTCCGTTTTAGGCGTATGATAGCTTGTTGGAAAGGTATCATCGAGGAGATTCATTTTGCAGGCTCAATGATGCTTTCTACTATCATTCAAAACATCAATCTTGAAAACCTTCATTTAGGCCCTCAAAATGGCTCTGGAAGTTAAAACCTACTAAAAATAGTAAATTTCCAAAATTGTCAGAAAACTATTTTGTGCCAGTCGGAAAAGGTGGGTGTCCACTGATATACACCTGGACCAATCCTCCCTCCTTAGGAAGCAATGGTCTCCATTGCATTGAGTTCCTAGGGGAGAGGGAAAAGCATTTGTTGGATCTGCATCTGGGTGAGCTACTTGTATTGCTGGAGACGTCGCGCTGCTTAGTTTGTGGAAGTCTGTCATGAAGCTTTTGAAGCTAAATTTGTTCAACAAGTCTAGCTACATGAGAGGAAGGTGTGCAGAAGGAATATTTGCACTTTGTTGCAACCTTGTTGACCTGCCTCTGTTGGATATAAGAAGGTATCGGGGGTAAGGTTGTAGTGGTTGCAGTGTCCTTCTGTTCCCCTTTTGAACAGATTGTGAAGAAGCTGAATTTTGCAGTATGAGATACTACCTTGCGACACTTTTTAGGTGGAACAATAGTTGGAAGTACCTCTGGTATTCTGTAGAGATGACCCCCCAAAGTAACAATGACACTATGGGGTCGAGACTCATAAACAACATGGTGTCTCCACATATATGGTTGGCCCAAGAGAACATCACAGACATCCAGTGGGGAAACATCACATAATACCACATCCTTGAAGGGTTGGATGTCGTATGACAATCGACACTATTCGTTGACACGGAGATCTCATTCTTGCCAAAGCCACCCGATGTTATATGGCTGCAGGTGTGGTGTTGTCCACAATCCCAATTGTTTGATGACCTCTGCTGAGATGAGGTTTTTCTGGCTTCTTCTATCAATAATAAAATGCAGTGGGGTCCCCTTCACCCCACATCTGTGAATGAAAAAGGTGCTCCCCCTCTTCAAGATATATTGGTTCTTCTGGTTGAATTGCTGTGGTCATGAAGATGTGGGGTCTATGTCAATGATCTGTCCTTTACCAGTATTTTTAGAATCATATTATGAATCATGGCTTGGCTCCTTGTCTTTGATCTCGGCCACCAATGACTGTTTTGAGCGACATTCATCGATGTTGTTCCAGGGGATTTTGTGGAAATCACACCATTTTTCGGTGTCCTTCATTGTCTTCCCATGACCCTTCTTTTCATGTGTCTTGGACTAGTTTTCGGAAGACTATTTTTAGGGCCGTCTTTGCCATACTTTGGTTGTTGTGGATTTGCAGACCCGAATTCCCATTTTTTCTAGTGCTTAAATTTTTTCTCAATTTTAACAACATATCGATAAGCAACACCGAGTGATGAGATGTCCAGAAAATCCATTTCAACCTAGATGTATCTATGTAGAGCCCCATGTTATTTCAAAACCAAATGTCGCTCGAAGTCTTTGGTACCCAACTTGGTGCAAAAGGTATGGAAGGTATTGGTGAAATCCAGAACTGTTTGGCCCCTCTCTTGCCATAGTGTGGTCCATCTCATGTACTGGTCTTCATAGTTGCCAACAGGGTAATACTGTTTCTTTACCGCATCCACAAAAAATCCAAAGTGGGATCGGCCCCATATATTCCAGACTCCTCTGTGGAAATTTGCTCCCAATAATTTTCCCACCAATGTTTGACATGAGGGAGAGCTTTAAGGAGTGTGAAGGTGATATTTTCTTTGTCAAAAAAATTATGAACAGAGAAATAACCTTCTAGTAGAGTTAACCATTTTTCTAGGGCTTTTGCATCTATCTGTCCTTCAAGTATAAGAATATCAAAAGTAACTTGTACCTTGAAAGGCGAGGTGCCTCCAAAGTGGCCACTTGATGAAGATGCACCTGATGCTATCGACAGGAATTTAAGRAAGTGGGAAAAATTCTCCATCATTTCATCCCTCTGTCGCATGAGAGSTTGCTCAAGCAACAGATTGATAGGATCGTCTGCTCCATCGATTTTATTTTCTTCCGCCATTGAGGATTTCTTGGGTGTGAGAGAGTGATTATCTTCAAGAGAGAAAAGCTCAAGACCCAAATTTCTATACTCGGACCTCGTCAGGGACATGCACTGAAAAAATGATCAAGAGCAACCTGCTCTAATACCATTGATCCAGATTATTTTCGGCACGAAATGAGAGTGGAGATATAATAAAGAAATGCACAGAGATATCACGTATATCCAGTGATATATCAAAAATATATTATAGATGCAACCATAAACACAAAGATACAATAATGCATGATTTAATGAAATAAATGTACAGAGATTGTAAAAATATAGAATGAAAGACTCGCGAGAATGGTGGCAGCTTATCTTTAAGAAGAGATGTGACGGCTACTCGCATTCACAAGAAGATGATTACAATGAGGCCCTGAAGGCCTTTTTACAATAAATAGGAATTCCAAAAGTCCTAGACATCCAAAAACCTAACCCTAGGAGATTAAGCACCAAAATTCATGCGGGCCCCATTTGGCTAAGTTAGTACATCAACTTCCCGGGGTTGTAACTTTTGCATACGATCTCCGTTTTAGGCGTATGATAGCTCGTTGGAAAGGTATCAACGAGGAGATTCATTTTGGTTGCTAAATGATGCCTTCAGCTATCATACAGAACCTATATCTCAAAAAACCTTCATATAGGCCCTCAAAATGGCCCCAAAAGTTAAAACCTGATAAAAATAGTAAATTGCCAAAATTGTCAGAAAATTGTTTTGAGCCATTCAAAAAATGTGCATGGCCACCAATATCCACCTGGATCAATCCTCCCTCCTTAGGAAGAAATGGTCTCCATTGCATTGAGTTCCTATGGGAGAGGGAAAAGCATTTGTTGGATCTGCATCTGGGTGAGCTGCTTGTATTGTTGGAGATGTCGCACTACTTAGTTTGTGGAAGTCTGTCATTAAGATTTTGAAGCTAAGGTTGTTCAACAAGATGAGCTACATGAGAGGTAGGTGTGCAAAAGGAATATTTTCTCTTTGTTGCAACCTTGTCGACCTGCTTCTGTTGGATATAAGAAGGTGCTGGGGGCAAGGCTGTAGTGGTTGCAGTGTCCTCCTGTTCCCCTTTTGAACAAATTGTGAAGAAGTTGAATTTTTCAATATGAGATACTACCTTGCGACACTTTTTAGGTGGAACAATAGTTGAAACTACCTCTGGTATTTTGTAGATATGACACCCCAAAATAACAATGACACTATGGGGTCGAGACTCATAAACAACATGGCGTCACCACATATATGGTTGGCCCAAGAGAACATCACAGACATCTAGTGGGGTAACATCACATAATGCCTCATCCTTGAAGGGTTGGATGCCATATAAAAATCGACACTGTTGGCTGACACAGAGATATCGTCCTTGCCGAAGCCACATGATGTTGTCGACAATCCCAACTGTTTGATGACCTCTGCTGAGATGAGGTTTTTCTAGCTTCTGTTATCAACAATACAATGCAGCGGGGTCCCATTCACCCACATATGTGAATGAAAAAGTTGCTCCCCCTCTTGAGGATCTATTGGTTCTTGTGGTTGAATTGTTGCGGTCGCAACAATAGCAATGGGTTCTGCGTCAATGATCTATCCTTTACCAGTATTTTCATAATTAGATTCTGAATCAGGACTTGGCTCCTTGTCTTTGATCTCAGCCACCGATGAATGTTTTGAGTGACATTCATCAGTGTTGTGCGATGGGATTTTGTGGAAATCACACCATTTTCTGGTGTCCTTCTTTGTCTTCTCTTGACCCTTCTTTTCCAGCGTCTTGGACTAGTTTTCGGGAGACTTTTTGTTAGGGTTGTCTTTGCCATACTTTGGTTGTTGGGGATTTGCAGACCAGAATTCTTGTTTACTCTTGTGCTTTAGTTTCTGCTAAATTTTAACAGCATATCATTAAGCAACATCAAGTGATGAGATGTCCAGAAAATCCATTTCAGTATGGATGTATCTGTGTAGATCCCCACGGTATTTCAGAACCAAATGTCGCTCGAAGTATTTGATACCCAACTTGGTGCACAAGGTAAGGAAGGTATTGGTGAACTCTGGAACTTCTTGGCCCATCTCTTGCCACAGTGTGGTCCATCTCATGTGCTGGTCTTCATAGTTTCCAACAGGGTAATACTGTTCCTTTATCGCATCCATAAAAAAATCCCAAATGGGATAGACCCCATATATTCCAGACTCCTCTGTGGAAATTTGTTCCCAGTAAGTTTCCCACCAATGTCTGACATGAGGG
This sequence comes from Picea glauca, assembly GCA_000966675.3. NCBI lineage: Eukaryota > Viridiplantae > Streptophyta > Pinopsida > Pinales > Pinaceae > Picea > Picea glauca. The sequence continues at coordinate 147 of JZKD02S0189688.1, read as the reverse complement.
AGAGATTTAAGGAGTGTGAAGGTGATCTTTTATTTGTTGGAAAAATTGTGAACAGAGAAATAACCTTCTAGCAGAGTTAACCATTTTTCTAGGGCTTCTACATCTATCTGTCCTTCAAATATAGGAATATCAAAATTAACTTGTACC
>JZKD02S0189677.1:0-13547 GCA_000966675.3 Picea glauca | reverse complement strand
ATGTGAATACCATCCCTTTTTATTTCCTTAGCAAAAGTGGACCAAAGCTCACATGTGTTCAAACCATGGAGATAATCATAACTGTAAAAAATGGTCTAGGTTGGAGAGGATACACATCAAGCATGACCTGCAAAAAGAGGATATACATGATAATCTCTCTCATAAGTTTTATTGATCGGTGTCTATTTTTATCTCATTCTTCTTAATGGCCATCTCATTTTTATCATGTTTTTCTTGATGGGTGTTTAGATTTTTATTTGTGATTATTGATGGGTATCATATATGTAGATATTTAATTTCGAAGATGGATCTCAATCAAACATAAACTCCATCCATTGCTAGAAAATAAAATAACATCATAGAAAAGAAAATAACTACAAATCTATGAAGGAACAAGTTAGAGAAGGACCTACATAAACAAGAGATATATTTAATAAATGTATTCAAAAGACTCAACTGCAATGTTTTAAAAATACTTTTGAGCATCATAATGGTAGAAGAAACAAAGAAATTTCAAATAATTACATGAAAAAAATGTTAGAGAGTTTCATCATAGACATTCATGCGAGAAAATTTTTGGTATATTGTATGGGATAATTGTAACAAGCTCATCTATATCCAATGTTTTCATCTCATGTTTCTACGTCCCCTAAAAAAGAAATTGCCATTTTTTTTTTTGGTAATTTTCTAAAGTTTTGTAATTAATTAATCTATCATAATTATGAGAACACGTTTTTTTTTATGGGAAAGAGTTTAAGATGTAATCGAGGCTATAACATATAGTCTCATGTATGGGACTAATGTTATGTGCTACTAAAAAGAATATAACCCATGTATGGGACTGACATAAGATGTTCCTAGAAGGAACATGACCTCATCAGAGGTAGTCTTGGTGATGAGTATAAGGGAAATTGACATTTTTGCAAGATAATATTTAGGTTGAAACCACCTATTAACCATTATGTTAGTAAGACACTTCACTCCTTTGTGGAAGCTCTATTGGTATAAGGGTGAGTGCAACCTAATAATGGTCTCTCATGATGTGTTAGTGAAAATGAAACATGGAAAAAAAACAATATGTCAACTTGGATGGATGATTTGAAGTACTTTCACAATGAATTTAAATATGGTGTAAAAATATGAAATGTAGGAAATTAAATTAACTTTTCGAATATATAAATTGTCTTTCAAAATTTATGTATGACTATGTGAAATTTGAGTTTTCCTGATAGTGGTGTGTTATTTTTCATGCAAAATATAATGCATATCTTCCCATTAGTTCAAGTATTGAGTCCTAAATGATGGAATTTCCTTTAAAAAAAATGTAGAATTGTAGAGAACACATTGTTCTTGTGCACAACTATTTTTTCAAAAATTTTAACGTTAATTTTATATCTATTTAAACTTATGAAATTCATTATATCCCTTCAATTATAAGGCCATATATGTTAGTGAAATGTATGAGGGTCTTAACATAGTCAAACAATTATTTTTTTAGATTGTAGATCTCGATATATCCTAGTTTAGCATATATCTTTTTCTAAACATGGTCAACGCAATAAAACATTATAAAAGGAATGGAAAATATATGTATTTTGATATTATGGTATATGTCAAGAAAATAATACATCAAATATAGTAAAAGAAGTTATTGACCCTAAGGCAATAAAGCTAGTTGAAGTTTGTCTCTGATCTACTTTCTTTAGCTACCAAGGAGAATTTTATGAACAAACGAGCGGTGTAGCAATGGGATCTCCACTTTCTCCCATTGTTGCAAATAATTTTATGGAAAACATTGAGAAACAATACCCTGATACTTATCCCATTAAACCATTAAGGTGGAAAAGATTTATTGATGACATTGATGTGTTATGGCCCCATGGGATAGATGAACTTGAAAAATTCTTCCAACTTTTGAATGGTATTTCAAGGGATATTAAGTTCACAATGGAATTAGAGGATAACAATATAATTGGATTCCTAGATGCACTAATCAGTAGGAAGGAGGAGGGGAACCTAGGACATGAAATGTACAAGAAGAAATCCCACACATATAACTATCTTCATGCAGTATCGCATCACAACCCTGCCCAGAAGATAGGAGTACTTAACACCTTGGCCACAAGGGCCATCAAAATATATGATGAAGAGAACTTGTAATAAGAAAAATATCACCTATCCAAAGTATTCAGAGGCATATGTTACAAATACAAATACATCATAAGGGAGATAAGAAAATCCTCAGAAAGAAAAAAACAGTGAACCTCAGACCCACAAAAACCATCCATCCAGGAAGAAATCCTATCTACCTTACATTCAAGGGATCACTGGCAAGAATTTGAAAGTAATAAGAAAGAAATAGATCACAACTAATTTCAAGCCATCATAAACCATCAAACAAAAAATGAAATATGTAAAAGACAACATTGGCCAATGACAATACATAGTCTATAGGATCGAGTGCTCATGTGGAAAATGTTACACTAGAGAAATAGGTCGTTCTTTTCAGTTTAGGATTAAATAACATGGAGATAAAATTAAGAATGAATGCACATGCACCTCAAAATTAGTAGAACAGTATGTTGTAACCAAACATGACTTATGCTTATAAAACACTAATATCATGGAAAAATATGATCACTTTTTCAAAAGTCGAATTAGAGAAGCCATGGAAATCATTAAGCATCCCAAGAACATAAGAAGAGACAGAGGTATGGAGATCAATGAGAATTGGGTTCCTTTGATCTACCATAGAAGAAATAGGTAATAACATAACAGGTTCATCCTCAACCTCTGTTAGATTTTTCGTTTTCCTATAGATTCTTGATGTATTTTTTTTTTCCATTGGTCTCCTTTTTTTTCTCCTTTTCCTAGACTTCCATTTCTTTGTTTTCTCTCTTTCTTGTTTGTCTCCTTTTCTTTCGTTTTTTGTTTCCTATTTTATATTCTTTCCTTTTGTTAGACACACTAAGAGGGGGGGGTGAATCAGTGTATGGATCTTTTTAAAAATTCCCCTTCACAAAACTCCTTAGTTAGCAATCACCAATTACTTATCACTTATTGTTGTCATTTATAACTAGTTAAATGTGAACATACATAAACAACATACACCAACAAAAAATATCATCAATAAGTCATCACCACAAGGAACACAAAGAATAAAAGATGTATGTACAATTTTCTTTTTATTACAGACTACAATCCTTGGGTTATCATCAACAACTGAGTAGAGTTACAAATATACAAGTGAACCAACTCTACAATGAAAGACTCATCTTACACAACTCAGCACCAACTAAGAAGAGGAATCAATCCTCAACAGATACCAATCTGTCAATAGGTACATGACCTGCCAATAGTGCAGCGTGCATATGTACATGTTCTACCAGTAGTACAACTCGTGTATGTACGTGGTCAGTCTGTACTACAGCCTGCATATGCCTTCTGAGTAATTAGGGTTTTCTCTCTATGAAAAAATCAGATCCTTTGAAGCCTTCAGTCACATATACTTATGTCTTTCATTTTCCAATCACAACACATATATGATCTCTCACAACTTACTCATTCTCCTCAAACATACATTATGAAAGCTACTTAATCATGTATAAGAAACCAGTATAATATGGCAATCATATCAGTACTGAACCATCAGAGTGTTACTCACTCTATCAATGAACCAACATAACCACATCAAAACAACCATACCAAGAATTCCTTAGGCATTCAACAAACAATAAGAAAGAGTATCCATAAAGACAAATATGTAACCATACGAGAGTTTCTATGGCAAATCTGAGCCCATAGAATGGAGATCTAGAACTTGCTTCAGACTTCAAGAACATGGGATCAGCTCACACTTAAGTCTTCATGACTTCATCCAACTGTACATGCTCTGCCTTCCTTCAGCCTGCGTGTGTACACGTTCTTCCTCTCTGTAGCCCACGTATGTATGTGCTCTGTCCCACTACTTCTCGCATACTCCTTCAGAAACTAGGTTTTCTGAACTTCTAAAACTTTCTTCGTCATGATCTCAAACTTACTAAAATTTTGATGCATCCATGAGATCCTCTAGTCAATCTCTCTCTCTCAGAATAAATCTTCAAGCTATGCTCAAGAGATGATTTTCACAAGAGTCCCTTGCTTCTTATTTATACTCTCCAAGTAGCTTCCTTAGAAGCATCTTCTAGGCCACTTTGTCCACATAGCCACTTTGTCCACATAGTCACCTATGTCCAACGTTTCCCAATTTTACACGTGTCCATGTATCTAATAGCCACTTGACCACTTAACCAATTTTCCTCCTTTTAGGGTTAACCTTCTTATAACCACTTTCCATAATTAGAAAGTTCTCCATTTACTTTATTATTTAAATAATCCTCCTAAACTTTGTCACTTCACTTTATTATTTAAATAATCCTCTCTGATTTTATCACTTCACTTTATTATTTAAATAATCCTTTTTGACTTTGTCACTTCACTTTATTATTTAAATAATCCTCCTTGACTTTGTCACTTCACTTTAAATAATCCTCTTTGACTTTTCCACTTCACTTTATTATTTAATTGATTTTTTCACTTCACTTTATTATTTAAATAATCCTTTTTGATTTTGTCACTTCACTTTATTATTTAAAAATCCTCCTTGACTTTATCAGTTCACTTTAAATAATTCTCTTTGACTTTGTCACTTCACTTTATTATTTAAATAATTTCTTCTTTGCAAGCACTTTGACTTCTTTGACCTTTTGCGGCTTCAAGCCAACATATGAGGGTCCTTCAACTTCATAAGGCCATAACTCTCAAACCGTGAGGAGTTATGTGACGTTCCACATACCTCCAGAAATTTCTTGACATACTCATCTAGGATAGTTTCATTGAAAAATTCATCGATATTCATCTCATTATTCCATAACTAAGCATGGGTTATCTAACTATACTTCTAGGATAACGCAACCGCAAAGCGTCTTCCCGTAAGGTCTTTCACCATAAGGGGACCATTGGAGTTCACCGCAAAGTGTCTTCCTGTGAGGGATTTCACCATAAGGGGACCAATTTGGATTTCATCCATTTGTACAACCATGACAAGACAATAATGAGTCATATTTACATAAATCCAACTATGCATCAAATATCAATGACAACTCATTGATCCTTATTCATCTATGCGTACGACTATGACTCCTCTTGACATCAATCCATTGACATCACGGTCAATACATGATCCATCAATCACTACATCAATATACTATGACAAGACATTGTTCCTTTGACATCAATCCTTTGGCATCAATGACAACATGATCCGACATATGTTTTCCTAAATAAATGTTCCTCTTCTTCATATTACTTCTATTTCAAATTTCCCTAAATAATTAATAACCCTAAAAATAATCATTATCTATCTCTAAACCTAACTTTATTTCTTATATAAATTATTGATAATGTAATATAATTAATGTTAATTTTTTTTAAAAATTAGGGTTTTGATAAGTAAGAAATTACTATACAGGTACTAGTATTATTAATTTTTTATGAATACATAGTATTCAACCTAACCTTATAATGATAACAATATTTTAATACTAAACATAATAAAATTCTTAGGGCTTTATAGTATTTTATTTACCCTTGATATAGTTCTTTCTGTCCTTCTTTAACTTCTAGTATAACTTTAGTAGTTTGAAAAAAAATTAATTTTTAATAGTTAATTATTTCATAGATTTTTAGGTCTTTGTCTTGTGTTGTGAGCTAACCTATTTGTTTCCATTGATTCTCTTCATTGTTTATTATTTAAATATTCTCTTCTCTTCTCTTATCTATTTGTATTTACATCCTGATTATGGATCATGCTATGGATCTAAAATGTTAACCAACAATAAATGGTATTATGGATATTCTGAATTATTCTAAAGAAAACATCATTTTTTTAGAAAAGTATATATTTGAAATGTACATATTTGACTCTATATGTGTGTGTAGATCCATTGGAAATGGATTTGTATCCTATATAAAAATAACATGAAAATAGAGATATTGTGATTCATTAAAAGAAAATGGAGGTTTTGATGTATTTTCAACCCAAATCACTAGGCTAGTCATTCTGAACCTAAATATGAAGTAACAAAATAAAAAAAACATGTATGTTAAAGTTGTCAATCTCACAAAAAATAATTGAATGAAAAGAATGAACATGTTCATTTTAGAATGTGTATACATCCTATAATAAGCATGCACTATTGTGACTAAGAGTACTTTTGAACAAGCAATATGTCAAAAGTTCTAACAAGAATGTGCTCTATCCTTCGTTAACCTTCTTGAGATTAAGTGCCATGAATAAAACCTAGACACTAATCTGGATTGTATAGAGAACTAAATGAAAGGAAATAATATGAATGTAAAAACAAACACAAAAATATCATAGAGAGTATAGTGATATGGAAAAACCCAAATTCTATTAATGAATGAAATAAGGAAAGACTCTAAAATGCAAACAAGTAGAAACTAGCTAGAATGGTAGTAGCTTAACTCTAGAAAGAGACGTGTTATCTATGCTCATTTGCAAGAAAACATTACAAGGGGATGAAATGCAATTTTAGCATAAATTACTAATCCCTAGGAGTAAAAAACCATAAAGATCTAGAATCCTAACTTTATGTAACAACCCTCCTCGTTACGACAACAACGCTGAGAACAGGTGCAATTTTTATTTATTTATTTATTTATTTTTTAATTTAAAGGTGTGTGTGCACATGTAGAAAGGAAACAGACACACTGGACTCTACGTCGCCACCCGACGACTATCAAGACGCAACCACTAAGATCACCACATGAAGTCACAAGATGCTCAACAAAACTGCAAGCATTTACTGTCTGAGATACCAGTCGCACAACACAAACACTTAACGACATACTGGGTTAGGCACAGTACAAACACAGAAGGGAGAATCCCAGTAGTAGATTTTACTATTTCTGCACAGGAAAGTAGGGCATTTAATCTTAGTTCTCTGCTCCGGAGAGAGAGAAGGTCAGATAGGCTCCTGGTCGACTGCTCAGGCGGAAACTAACCTCCGTCAGGTGTGTCGCAAGAGTGGAAACCCTGGCTTTAAAGGGTCCAAGACTCTTGATACGGCACAGGGTTCTTCACACACAACAAACACACACACTGACTCACTTACCAGGCTATAAGGAGGTGCCTACATCTCGCCCGACGTAAGCAGACTCGGCAAGGTAAGCCAGCTAGGTACAACAAATCAACGGACCACCATGTCCTCTATGGAAGACGCAAGTCCGAAGGACACCTACAATAACCCACCCTTAGTGAAGACTCAACATTACCTTTGACTCAAGGGAAACAAGTGTAGATCAATCACTTCCTTTAAACCGCTAGTCGATGAGTCCTCAATCCAACCAAAGATGTGTGCTCATGATTAATTTCTAGATCTAAATCATAAAATCCATCGCTCTCNACTCTCCAAGTAGCTTCCTTAGAAGCATCTTCTAGGCCACTTTGTCCACATAGCCACTTTGTCCACATAGTCACCTATGTCCAACGTTTCCCAATTTTACACGTGTCCATGTATCTAATAGCCACTTGACCACTTAACCAATTTTCCTCCTTTTAGGGTTAACCTTCTTATAACCACTTTCCATAATTAGAAAGTTCTCCATTTACTTTATTATTTAAATAATCCTCCTAAACTTTGTCACTTCACTTTATTATTTAAATAATCCTCTCTGATTTTATCACTTCACTTTATTATTTAAATAATCCTTTTTGACTTTGTCACTTCACTTTATTATTTAAATAATCCTCCTTGACTTTGTCACTTCACTTTAAATAATCCTCTTTGACTTTTCCACTTCACTTTATTATTTAATTGATTTTTTCACTTCACTTTATTATTTAAATAATCCTTTTTGATTTTGTCACTTCACTTTATTATTTAAAAATCCTCCTTGACTTTATCAGTTCACTTTAAATAATTCTCTTTGACTTTGTCACTTCACTTTATTATTTAAATAATTTCTTCTTTGCAAGCACTTTGACTTCTTTGACCTTTTGCGGCTTCAAGCCAACATATGAGGGTCCTTCAACTTCATAAGGCCATAACTCTCAAACCGTGAGGAGTTATGTGACGTTCCACATACCTCCAGAAATTTCTTGACATACTCATCTAGGATAGTTTCATTGAAAAATTCATCGATATTCATCTCATTATTCCATAACTAAGCATGGGTTATCTAACTATACTTCTAGGATAACGCAACCGCAAAGCGTCTTCCCGTAAGGTCTTTCACCATAAGGGGACCATTGGAGTTCACCGCAAAGTGTCTTCCTGTGAGGGATTTCACCATAAGGGGACCAATTTGGATTTCATCCATTTGTACAACCATGACAAGACAATAATGAGTCATATTTACATAAATCCAACTATGCATCAAATATCAATGACAACTCATTGATCCTTATTCATCTATGCGTACGACTATGACTCCTCTTGACATCAATCCATTGACATCACGGTCAATACATGATCCATCAATCACTACATCAATATACTATGACAAGACATTGTTCCTTTGACATCAATCCTTTGGCATCAATGACAACATGATCCGACATATGTTTTCCTAAATAAATGTTCCTCTTCTTCATATTACTTCTATTTCAAATTTCCCTAAATAATTAATAACCCTAAAAATAATCATTATCTATCTCTAAACCTAACTTTATTTCTTATATAAATTATTGATAATGTAATATAATTAATGTTAATTTTTTTTAAAAATTAGGGTTTTGATAAGTAAGAAATTACTATACAGGTACTAGTATTATTAATTTTTTATGAATACATAGTATTCAACCTAACCTTATAATGATAACAATATTTTAATACTAAACATAATAAAATTCTTAGGGCTTTATAGTATTTTATTTACCCTTGATATAGTTCTTTCTGTCCTTCTTTAACTTCTAGTATAACTTTAGTAGTTTGAAAAAAAATTAATTTTTAATAGTTAATTATTTCATAGATTTTTAGGTCTTTGTCTTGTGTTGTGAGCTAACCTATTTGTTTCCATTGATTCTCTTCATTGTTTATTATTTAAATATTCTCTTCTCTTCTCTTATCTATTTGTATTTACATCCTGATTATGGATCATGCTATGGATCTAAAATGTTAACCAACAATAAATGGTATTATGGATATTCTGAATTATTCTAAAGAAAACATCATTTTTTTAGAAAAGTATATATTTGAAATGTACATATTTGACTCTATATGTGTGTGTAGATCCATTGGAAATGGATTTGTATCCTATATAAAAATAACATGAAAATAGAGATATTGTGATTCATTAAAAGAAAATGGAGGTTTTGATGTATTTTCAACCCAAATCACTAGGCTAGTCATTCTGAACCTAAATATGAAGTAACAAAATAAAAAAAACATGTATGTTAAAGTTGTCAATCTCACAAAAAATAATTGAATGAAAAGAATGAACATGTTCATTTTAGAATGTGTATACATCCTATAATAAGCATGCACTATTGTGACTAAGAGTACTTTTGAACAAGCAATATGTCAAAAGTTCTAACAAGAATGTGCTCTATCCTTCGTTAACCTTCTTGAGATTAAGTGCCATGAATAAAACCTAGACACTAATCTGGATTGTATAGAGAACTAAATGAAAGGAAATAATATGAATGTAAAAACAAACACAAAAATATCATAGAGAGTATAGTGATATGGAAAAACCCAAATTCTATTAATGAATGAAATAAGGAAAGACTCTAAAATGCAAACAAGTAGAAACTAGCTAGAATGGTAGTAGCTTAACTCTAGAAAGAGACGTGTTATCTATGCTCATTTGCAAGAAAACATTACAAGGGGATGAAATGCAATTTTAGCATAAATTACTAATCCCTAGGAGTAAAAAACCATAAAGATCTAGAATCCTAACTTTATGTAACAACCCTCCTCGTTACGACAACAACGCTGAGAACAGGTGCAATTTTTATTTATTTATTTATTTATTTTTTAATTTAAAGGTGTGTGTGCACATGTAGAAAGGAAACAGACACACTGGACTCTACGTCGCCACCCGACGACTATCAAGACGCAACCACTAAGATCACCACATGAAGTCACAAGATGCTCAACAAAACTGCAAGCATTTACTGTCTGAGATACCAGTCGCACAACACAAACACTTAACGACATACTGGGTTAGGCACAGTACAAACACAGAAGGGAGAATCCCAGTAGTAGATTTTACTATTTCTGCACAGGAAAGTAGGGCATTTGATCTTAGTTCTCTGCTCCGGAGAGAGAGAAGGTCAGATAGGCTCCTGGTTGACTGCTCAGGTGGAAACTAACCTCCGTCAGGTGTGTCGCAAGAGTGGAAACCCTGGCTTTAAAGGGCCCAAGACTCTTGATACGGCACAGGGTTCTTCACACACAACAAACACACACACTGACTCACTTACCAGGCTACAAGGAGGTGCCTACATCTCGCCCGACATAAGCAGACTCGGCAAGGTAAGCCAGCTAGGTACAACAAATCAACGGACCACCATGTCCTCTATGGAAGGTGCAAGTCCGAAGGACACCTACAATGACCCACCCTTAGTGAAGACTCAACATTACCTTCAACTCAAGGGCAACAAGTGTAGATCAATCACTTCCTTTAAACCGCTAGTCGATGAGTCCTCAATCCAACCAAAGATGTGTGCTCATGATTAATTTCTAGATCTAAATCATAAAATCCATCGCTCTCAGGTTAAGGACCTTCCCCTTTTAGGTTGAAAATTAAACGTCCTTCTAACGATCAACTTACCATTACATTTATTTGACAACAATAGGGTAAACAATTAACAAGTCCTCACGTTCCTAGGATGTCAAGGCTATAGAGCATTTTTCCCAAAAGCGAGGATAGCACAATTTCAAGTTCCGATGATAAAACACTCTGACAACAAAACTACCAAGACATCACCATCAAGGCTAGCCTTATTACAATTGTGAATAGAGACCTGCAATTCATCTAACTCCTGTCACAATAAAACTAGAATAACCCTTAACATACTTAATAACCCCTTCACACCTTATTGTTACGCAACTCTTGCAAATAATTTACAATTACCATCCTTTAATTATTATCTAAAACCATAAAGCTGCAATATTCTTTACCCTACAGGATATCCCCGTTACCCCTTTTTATGACTAACCCTTGTGATAATATATAATTACATAATTTTTCTAGGTTTCAACCATCAATTTCAACGACCTCTCATGATATAAGCATTGCGCCTAAACAAAGGGGAGCTCGCATTCATAAGTTAGCAATGATAGCATAGAAATCCTTCTTGGCCAGAACCTTACATTCTAATGATATCATTCACAAGGAAATTCCAGAACATTCCCTGATCATAACCATTTTCTAACAATTTAATAAATAACATTACAATTGCAATTAAATGCATTGCAATTAATTAACCTTGCAATTGCGGAACCATTAAATAAATAACCATTGAGTGACCATTAATAGCATTAAATAAGAACATTATGATTCCAATTAAATGCTTGCACTTAATCAACAATGCATCTACTTAACGATTGAAATAATAACCATTACTCAACCACTTTAATGACCATTACAAAATACATTACAATTACAATTAATAGCTTTGCAATTAATTAACAAGGCATCTACGTAACAATTGATTGGATAACCATTAATTAAATAGAGGAATATTCCTGGTTAAACTAATTATTAACGCAATTCAAGACATCATTGCACCTATATAACCATTAAATCATAAAGGAATAATTCCTTTCCTTAATAAATGGCAGGCTGTGTAATGATTAGGCTTTGTGATTACGTTACAACAGTAGAGAGGTCGAAATGTTAATTACATAACCATTAAATAATAAAATGATAAAGACAACCTGGAAGTAATGATTACGCTATTTCCTTTGCTGTCCGAATTCATTAATAACCAGAAATAACGAAAAGTTAATGAATTATCAATGTAACAATCAATGATAGTATCCGCCTAGAAGGTAGTATTTAAAATGGTTGATAAAACAACCTGGATCTACGCTAACAGTTCACTGCCCTAAGTTGCAATGGCAGTTCAAGTAGATCAGGAAAATTACATGAATCTAGTCTAAATATTAATGACAAAATCATTAATCCTAAACTAATGATGAACAGTTGTATTCATAACAAATAATAGCACAAACTAACGTTAAGCTCTAACCCTAAATCATTCAACTCCACATTCTAAAATCATTAACGCCATCCATCGACTAACTCCAACATTGACCTAATAAGAGTTTCCACCACTGAATTTTCCAATTAATTAAATCCCATAAACAATATGACCCTTCTCCTTTAATTGGAAATAATTACATAACTCTTCAATTAATCCAAAATTGGGTAACAATCGCACAAACTAGACTGTGGAAGGGTTTAGAGGTATAAATGGATACTGACATTGTCCATTTTCCCCCCTTTTTTTTTTACTTATTCTTTTTAAACTTATAAACATTTTAAAATTTTATAATATTTTCAAATAAAAAAGATTCAAGTTTTAAATACCTCATACCATCTAGACAGCTCTGAGCAAACGGTCAGTCTATGTTTAACCTAATTATCAATGCCACTTCTGATAGTTCAGTTATGTGTTCCACAATTATGAGGTGACAAGAGCGCCCCCCTTGGCAGGCGCAGACTGTGCAGGCACGTGGGTAATCAACCCGACGAAATATTCTGTCACCTAACCCTACGAGCACCACCAGCATTCTCGTGGTCTCTAGGGACGGGTTGGACTGACGACGCGGATTCTTGTGCAGGTTTTACCCTGAAAAACGCGAGGGAGATGGCAGCTTAGGTGCAGTGTTAACCAAACGCGGACAATTGAAGATTGGCTGAACGCTGTGCGTCCATCTGGGCAACCTTTGGTTGACGATTGGGACTGCCTTAAAACAATGGTAATAAATTAATGTTAGATGGTAATATGCATCTTACCTATTCTTCAACCTACAAGATTATAGACCGAGGGCATTAGAACCATATACAGATTGTTTGCACCGGACTCTTGGTAAATATCAACAGTGAAATTGATAAAAAAAAACTCCTAACCCTAGTAACCGAGCAAAAGTATCTTCCACCATTTACCGCATGAAAATCTTAATGCTAGCCATTAATATTGCTTGAAGGTGACAGGTACGCACATTTGAATCCCACTGTGGGTCACTTTCTCACTACGGGATGGAACACATGCGTGCTCTAGCAAAATTGTAACAACGGACTCCCAAGAACTAATTTCACACTGCTTTGGTTTTGGACAACCCCAATTTTTCATTGTCAGGCAAGGCTAATTAAAGGACGTGTTTTCCTTTCGGCGACTTCTTTGGGAAATTATTTCTTAGCATGATCTCATACGAATCAACAAAACCATGGACTTAACATTCACCAACAATTAATCACACCCAACAATGTATGGCCACCGCAACGCTTTTACATTAATCTGGCAGAAAGAA
>JZKD02S0189666.1:0-22628 GCA_000966675.3 Picea glauca | reverse complement strand
CGTGTGGTCTAGACGTCGGAGTTGATTAAGAAGGTTAAGAGAGTCGACAACGTTGTATCAAGGGTTGTAGATCACTGGTTCGATAGTACCATTGGAGGGTATATCACTGAATTTGTTGTTGACAGAACATAATCATATAGCCAGGCCGAGTGATACTTCTTCAAAGGACCTAGAGGAAAATTTTTACAATTTCTGAAGCTAAGACTCAAGATGTTGTTGCATGAAAAGAACATCTTGAAAATACAGTAGATTGGTTGGATCTGGAAAGGCTAATGTTCAAGAACTTAGACAGTGATAGTGACACAGAAGCTGGACATACACACAGTGGGAAAGTATTTTGAGGGGTTCACCTGGAGAACCTGTTCAAGAAAAACTACAGAGACGAGGGTTTCTATAGTGGAGAAGAGGCATATCTGACAGATGAAGAACATTCAGAACCCACCGGAGCAGAGGAAGAGGAAGATGAAGAACTTCGCCAGAAGGAGCTAGAAACATCAGGAACTGCGTAGACCACTGAAGTAAGTAATATCAATCCTTCTAATATTTCAGAAAATCTAAGTAATCAGAATATTCCAAATCACCAGAGTCTGTAGACTACTATTACTAGTAGTTCAAAATCTACTTAGACAGGAAACCTAGGCAGCTCTATGGCAGACGAGATGAGGCTCCCTATTTTTAAAGGAGATGGATCTGAAGATCCTGATCAGCACTGGTTCCTGTGCGAGGCCGTATGGAACATTAAAAATATTACCGATGAAGTTGTTAAAAGAAACCAGTTTAGCACTACGTTGAGGGATCGCGCGCTGAGCTGGTACATGAGGCTTGTCCAAGGACTTGTGTAGCTGAAGCCATTTAATGAGATAAAAAATGCGCTAGTTGCAAAGTTTAAAAAACCTAAGTTGGAGTCACAGTGTATTACTGAGATAAAGGAGATCAAATGGAAGGTAGTCGAACCTGTTTGGGAGTTCGATCAGAGATTCAAGACCCTAACAGGCCGATTGAATTTTAAGATCCCAAATGAGAAGAACAAAGAATGGTTCATCGCTGCTCTTTTACCACACATCAGAGTTCCCCTAATGCAGCAGAAGATTGCATCGCAGACAGAAGCTTTGGAGATCGCCATGAAGCTTGAATCAGCACCTATGGGAGAATCTAGCTCAGGGCATGAGCCAGATCTTAAGCCAGCTAACTAGTTTGTCTCTACAGGTTGAGGATATGAACAAGGACAAGGGGAAGGACAAAAGAGAAGATATCTAGTGCATAATATGTAGATCCAAAGGTCATGATAAAGAACATTGTCCTCTGTTTCACGAATATTTGGCCTCAGGAGTGTTGAGCCCCTTGAAACAAGTTAACCTGCCCTGGTGCGAAGTATGCAGAAATCAACATCTCCCTGGTGAGTGTTATTATATGCAGAAGTATGTTCAGACACCCACAAACTTGTACTGCACATTCTGTAAGTTCGTAGGGCATGATGATAGAGATTGTAGGGCTTTTTACCTAATGCATGAAAGATCAAGAGACATATACAAGATCCAAGGCGAAGTACACCAAGAAGGAAACAATGCACAGTATAATTCTCCAGGAAGAGGAAGTTTCAATCCTTGCGGTGGATACAAAGTATGAGGAGGAGGAGGAGGTATGGGTCGAGGCCGAGGACAACTAATCTATTACAACTGTGCACAGCCATGACATTTAGCGAGGGACTGCCAGAACCCTTGCACAACCTACAGTTATTGCAATTCCTTCGAGCATGTCATCGAGGACTGCCCTATGTTGCTAGCTGAGCTTCAAGAAAGACAAGGACCTCAGCAGAACCCACAAATACAATTAATCAAAGAGAAACCTCATGAAGATGATCCTAGAGTCGCTATTATTACAAGAGGAGGCGCTGCCATAGGACAGGATAGAGTGACCAAAGAGAAGATTGCAGAAGACTCAGGAGTCAGAAAAGTTGCAGAAAGGACCCAGATTTTTTATGCAAAGAAAGAAAGGCAAATATTTGAAGAGGCAAGGCAAGAATTCAAAGCAAATCAAGGGTCTTCTTCAAAAACAAAACCATAAATAAGAGAATATGGAATGCCTCACGCATTTGATCAGTTTGCTTTGCCCAGAGAGGGAAAAGAGGTAAGTAAACTTGTCAATTTCTTATATATTTTTATAGAACTGCTTAAAGATCGGAAAGCTATACAAGAACTGCAAAATCTGGTTAAACAGTATGAGCTAGGAAAGATAGACCCCTTATTGAATAGGGCAGTACACCAAATTGGTAAGAAGAGAAGGACAAATAAAGAATTACACTTGAATGCTCAGATAGGAGAGTATGATATAGACTGTGGTCCTTGACTTAGGGTCGGAGGTTAATGTCATGACAAAGAAAACGTGGGCACTGATGGGGAAACCCAAGCTGATCTACTCCCCTATCAGGCTTCGCATGGCTAATCAGCAAGCTATCAGCCCATTCGGACGATTAGACCATGTCCCAGTGGACATCAACGGAGTAAGAACCTTTGCAGATTTTGAGGTAATTGAAATTGTTGATGATAGCTTCCCTTACCCTGTACTACTAGGAATTGATTGGGCCTTCAACAATTCTACTGTTGTTGATATAAAGAGGAGGCATAAAGCAGAAAGCAAGGGCTGCATTGCTCAGTCCAAAGTCGAAGTAAAACAAGAGGATCATATCTGAAGTGCCTCGGGACGAGTCACAGGTGAGTTTTGGGGGCCTGTTGGCTCTTGGTTAGGGAAGGAAGTGAAGAACAAGGAAGGAAAGGCAAAAAGAGAGATTCGTGAGAAACACAGTAATTGTCACTAAATCGAAGTGAGCAAAAGAGCAAGAAAGATGGAGCGAAGTGAGGAAAAGCAAGTCGTTGGACGAAGAGACCAGGGATGACAGATCAGCAAGGAAGAAGGATCGTGGACAACTCAACAAGCAGATAAAGCCATCATCGGATGCTTTGGAGCACCACGCGATGAAAAAGGAAAGACAAGCTAGCAAATCCCGGAAAAAGTGGGTCAAGTTGACCTAGGGTTTTAGACACCTAGGGTTTTGGTATCTAGGGTTTTGACAACTAGGTTTCGACCTAAGGTTGTCCGTGAGGAATTGTAATGTATAAATAAAGGTCAAGAGGACCTGGGTCGGGTTGGTGTGATATTATTGTAGATCTAGCCCTATTTTTGTGGTGAGAAATTGTTGGATTGTGAGAGAGAAGTGTTGAGTGAGAGAGCCTTCTGGTATTGTAAGATCTTCAGTTGTGTGCGAAGGTCAAGTCCTGCAGTTGGGTGTGTAGGAAGGGGAGAGAAAGAGAGAAGAAGAACGAAGATCTTCTAGCTGAGAGTGCAGACAAGAACTGTATGCTTTACCTTAATAAATCATAAGCAAAGTTGTGTGGATGTAGCCCTAGAGAGAGGGCGAACCACATATATTTTGTGTCGTATGTGTGATTGATGCCTGGATCTCTGTCATGGTTATATTGTTATTTGCAGTCTTATGTTATATCAGATCTATAGTTGTGCATGTTAGACTTAGTTGATAAGAGATATATGAATGTTATATTGTTGTTATACTAGATCCACTTGATATTCCCCTAGTTGTAGACATATCTGTCCTGCAACACCCTCATAGATGCTTCGGGTGAGACTGCATCTGATTCACAGGTGGTGCCGAAAGGGCCAGTAGCTAGGGCTTTGTTGGTGTGCTCTTGAGCATTGAAC
Organism: Picea glauca; assembly: GCA_000966675.3. NCBI lineage: Eukaryota > Viridiplantae > Streptophyta > Pinopsida > Pinales > Pinaceae > Picea > Picea glauca. The sequence goes on along the minus strand of JZKD02S0189666.1, from coordinate 18,914 downwards.
CCTGGGTCTGCCCCTGTGCCAACAGTTCCCCCAGATCCAATGCTAGGATTCATATAAGTGGTCCAGGGAGAGGATAGAAAGGGTGAAGGCACATTCAGAATATCAACAGGAAAATGATTAAAGACCCAAGGCATGGACTGAGTGTCATAATTATGCATACCATTATGAAAAGTAGACGGATTCCTCCCCATGAAATGAGTGAACATCATGGGGAGAGTAGCGGTAAATGAGAGAGCCAAAGGAAATCCACTATCCATGATAATGAGAACTCAATATAAAATACTAAGGCCAACTAGTGATCAAAGAGCACACCAAAAATAATCAAATGACCAATATGCACACAAACAGGTTAAAGTGGCTGAAAGGGGCCTCCATCCCTAAAGTAGGCATGCCTCGCCTAAGAGGGGCCTGAGACTCCNAATTCAAAGCAAATCAAGGGTCTTCTTCAAAAACAAAACCATAAATAAGAGAATATGGAATGCCTCACGCATTTGATCAGTTTGCTTTGCCCAGAGAGGGAAAAGAGGTAAGTAAACTTGTCAATTTCTTATATATTTTTATAGAACTGCTTAAAGATCGGAAAGCTATACAAGAACTGCAAAATCTGGTTAAACAGTATGAGCTAGGAAAGATAGACCCCTTATTGAATAGGGCAGTACACCAAATTGGTAAGAAGAGAAGGACAAATAAAGAATTACACTTGAATGCTCAGATAGGAGAGTATGATATAGACTGTGGTCCTTGACTTAGGGTCGGAGGTTAATGTCATGACAAAGAAAACGTGGGCACTGATGGGGAAACCCAAGCTGATCTACTCCCCTATCAGGCTTCGCATGGCTAATCAGCAAGCTATCAGCCCATTCGGACGATTAGACCATGTCCCAGTGGACATCAACGGAGTAAGAACCTTTGCAGATTTTGAGGTAATTGAAATTGTTGATGATAGCTTCCCTTACCCTGTACTACTAGGAATTGATTGGGCCTTCAACAATTCTACTGTTGTTGATATAAAGAGGAGGCATAAAGCAGAAAGCAAGGGCTGCATTGCTCAGTCCAAAGTCGAAGTAAAACAAGAGGATCATATCTGAAGTGCCTCGGGACGAGTCACAGGTGAGTTTTGGGGGCCTGTTGGCTCTTGGTTAGGGAAGGAAGTGAAGAACAAGGAAGGAAAGGCAAAAAGAGAGATTCGTGAGAAACACAGTAATTGTCACTAAATCGAAGTGAGCAAAAGAGCAAGAAAGATGGAGCGAAGTGAGGAAAAGAAAGTCGTTGGACGAAGAGACCAGGGATGACAGATTAGCAAGGAAGAAGGATCGTGGACAACTCAGCAAGCAGATAAAGTCATCATCGGATGCTTTGGAGCACCACGCGATGAAAAAGGAAAGACAAGCTAGCAAAGCCCGGAAAAAGTGGGTCAAGTTGACCTAGGGTTTTAGACACCTAGGGTTTTGGTATCTAGGATTTTGACAACTAGGTTTTGACCTAAGGTTGTCGGTGAGGAATTGTAATGTATAAATAAAGGTCAAGAGGACCTGGGTCATGTTGGTGTGATATTATTGTATATCTAGCCCTATTTTTGTGGTGAGAAATTGTTGGATTGTGAGAGAGAAGTGTTGAGTGAGAGAGCCTTCTGGTATTGTAAGATCTTTAGTTGTGTGCGAAGGTCAAGTCCTGCAGTTGGGTGCGTAGGAAGGGGAGAGAAAGAGAGAAGAAGAACGAAGATCTGCTAGCTGAGAGTGCAGACAAGAACTGTATGCTTTACCTTAATAAATCATAAGCACAGTTCTGTGGATGTAGCCCTAGAGAGAGGGTGAACCACATATATTTTGTGTCATATGTGTGATTGATGCATGGATCTTTGTCATGGTTATATTGTTATTTGCAGTCTTATGTTAGATCAGATCTATAGTTGTGCATGTTAGACTTAGCTGATAAGAGATATATGAATGTTGTATTGTTGTTATACTAGATCCACTTGATATTCCCCTGGTTGTAGACATCTCTGTCCTGCAACACCCTCATAGCTGCTTCGGGTGAGACTGCATCTGATTCACAGGTGGTGCCAAAAGGGCCAGTAGCTAGGGATTTGTTGGTGTGCTCTTGAGCATTGAACCCTGGGTCTGCCCCTGTGCCAACAGTTCCCCCAAATCCAATGCTAGGATTCATATAAGTGGGCCGGGGAGAGGATGGAAAGGGTGAAGGCACATTCGGAATATCAACAGGAAAATGATTAAAGACCCAANGGAAGTGAAGAACAAGGAAGGAAAGGCAAAAAGAGAGATTCGTGAGAAACACAGTAATTGTCACTAAATCGAAGTGAGCAAAAGAGCAAGAAAGATGGAGCGAAGTGAGGAAAAGCAAGTCGTTGGACGAAGAGACCAGGGATGACAGATCAGCAAGGAAGAAGGATCGTGGACAACTCAACAAGCAGATAAAGCCATCATCGGATGCTTTGGAGCACCACGCGATGAAAAAGGAAAGACAAGCTAGCAAATCCCGGAAAAAGTGGGTCAAGTTGACCTAGGGTTTTAGACACCTAGGGTTTTGGTATCTAGGGTTTTGACAACTAGGTTTCGACCTAAGGTTGTCCGTGAGGAATTGTAATGTATAAATAAAGGTCAAGAGGACCTGGGTCGGGTTGGTGTGATATTATTGTAGATCTAGCCCTATTTTTGTGGTGAGAAATTGTTGGATTGTGAGAGAGAAGTGTTGAGTGAGAGAGCCTTCTGGTATTGTAAGATCTTCAGTTGTGTGCGAAGGTCAAGTCCTGCAGTTGGGTGTGTAGGAAGGGGAGAGAAAGAGAGAAGAAGAACGAAGATCTTCTAGCTGAGAGTGCAGACAAGAACTGTATGCTTTACCTTAATAAATCATAAGCAAAGTTGTGTGGATGTAGCCCTAGAGAGAGGGCGAACCACATATATTTTGTGTCGTATGTGTGATTGATGCCTGGATCTCTGTCATGGTTATATTGTTATTTGCAGTCTTATGTTATATCAGATCTATAGTTGTGCATGTTAGACTTAGTTGATAAGAGATATATGAATGTTATATTGTTGTTATACTAGATCCACTTGATATTCCCCTAGTTGTAGACATATCTGTCCTGCAACACCCTCATAGATGCTTCGGGTGAGACTGCATCTGATTCACAGGTGGTGCCGAAAGGGCCAGTAGCTAGGGCTTTGTTGGTGTGCTCTTGAGCATTGAACCCTGGGTCTGCCCCTGTGCCAACAGTTCCCCCAGATCCAATGCTAGGATTCATATAAGTGGTCCAGGGAGAGGATAGAAAGGGTGAAGGCACATTCAGAATATCAACAGGAAAATGATTAAAGACCCAAGGCATGGACTGAGTGTCATAATTATGCATACCATTATGAAAAGTAGACGGATTCCTCCCCATGAAATGAGTGAACATCATGGGGAGAGTAGCGGTAAATGAGAGAGCCAAAGGAAATCCACTATCCATGATAATGAGAACTCAATATAAAATACTAAGGCCAACTAGTGATCAAAGAGCACACCAAAAATAATCAAATGACCAATATGCACACAAACAGGTTAAAGTGGCTGAAAGGGGCCTCCATCCCTAAAGTAGGCATGCCTCGCCTAAGAGGGGCCTGAGACTCCCTGCTAAAGATTGGAGGTATCAGAATCAATTATAAGGGCCTTCATGGGCTTAACAACCAGTCAATCAGATCCCCCTGGAGAGGTAATCCTCCACAAAGGTTGTGTGTTGTCCAACCCTTATCTGACCCAGGGTACCTCCAGAATAACCCCTGCAAGTAACCTATGTAGCACCTAAGTCAAGCAACTAAGCAACCACCTTATAATTGATGCATAGGCAAGCAGTTGTAAGTCAAGTCCACCGTATGAGCAGGGTAACAAAGCCCAAAACCTTGAAACCACCGCCTCTCACGAAGGTAAGGGCACTAGCAAGATCCCCATATATGAATAGATCCCCAGAAATATCTCTAACACTGAGAAGGTATTGGGGGGATATCCCTTCAACCGACTTCACATGACCTTGTGATTAACTCCGGTGTAACCAGAGCCTCTTGATATTACCGATTATACAATGGATTTCTCCACTCCCTTATTCAGACACATATGTTGACTTAATAGCCTTGGAGAATTTTACTCACAAAATACTATTCCAAGGCACTAAATCCTAAGCTAGTTTGTGCACCCTAGAAAATAAAATCGTTACTAATCAATTTTAAATTATAGCATTAATTTTAATGGCCTTGCTTACTCAAAAGGTGAGATCGTGAAACTAGTGATGCTATGACTCAGCAAGTAAAGTAAATATGAATACAATGTAAAGTCCTAACTTCAATTTTCAATAAATGATATGCTTCTTAAAAAATTCAATTTTCAATTCAATTCTGCAATTCTGAATAAAAATGCAATCTTTCTTTACATGCACTAAGATAAATGACAAAGACTCAAAAGATCAAAATTCCAATCAATGTAAAATGCCTAATATTTTTGTATTTTCAATATAAGAAAAATGAAAATGCATGGACTGAACAGTAGCTTGATATATAAAGACTCTAATGTGTATAGACAGAGACAACCCAAGTAGGATATCAAGGAGCAAAACACCCAGCCCAAGGTGCAAGGACAATCAAAATTAAAAGATGATGAGAAAGGCACCGCCCAAAAATTCAACCACAAACAGGTTTCGTGTCATCCCACAGACACTTAACAGTCACTACAGAGACCTAAGAAGACTCAACAATCATCAAAACCTACCTAGAAACCACCAAACCCAACAATCAAGCAAAAGAGGTTGATGTACGCGATTGTTCAAGGGAAAAGCGTGTATGTACGCAGCTTGCAGAAGGACAACACATGTATATACGCGACTGTCAAGCAAAAACCCACGTATATGTGTCAAAAACACAACTAGGCTAAGGAGAACGTTGAAAGACTCAGACCTTGAGTGAACAGAGGCTCTCAAGCAATCACACAACAAGAAACTCAATATGAACGAGAGCAATCTAAGGAGAAAAACACTCCAAACCCCGAAAAAATAAGATTTTATCCCCAGTATGGTCGCCAATTCTGTTACGAGGAAAATCTCTCTATGGCTAGGGGAAAACCACAACAGACGGAAATGACTGCAGAAGTCAACTCTATTCTCAAGTATGCTATATAAACAAATATGCTAGCAAGACAATATAAAAGGCCTACCTCGTCCAGACGTTCGATGAAGTCCACCGTTGAGCACTCGACCCAAAGCAATATACCTGCAACTAGTCCTCAACAACCAAGCAACACAAGCATATGGTGATAATATATGATGTTAGCACATTCAATAGCATAATCCATTAACACTCATAACAAATATGCCCATGGAATAATAATTCAAATATTTGCAAGATATCAATTGGACGAGAAAAGAGTATTTCTATTAAGTTATAATCAACAAAAGTGAATAAGTTATAGACTTCCATGTCGGCACAGTTCGGAACCAAGAAACTGAGTTCCTTCCAGCTGGGCCTCCACCAAAGGCAATATCATAGAAGAGAGACAATGAAGTTCTCAATCAATAAGGGAAGATCTTGGGGGATGAACACTGTGTTCAGACTTAAAGGATAAAGGGATGCAAACTTAATGTGAAGTGAATAATTCCTCCAGAGTAACTTTACTCTCAAAGTTGAATTCTTTCTCCTTTCCATAGCTTGGAATTGGCCCATTTATAGCCTTCAAGTAGAACTGAAGGGCCGAGTTGGAACTTTTCCAGTATATGGAAGACCAAGGATCATTGATCTCCTGTCGTGATATGGAAACCCGACATTATTTTTCAATTTTGGGCATATTTCTCGATGTACGCGGGTTGTAGTGGTGCAACCTGCGTATACGCATGTTGTATAGTAGGCAAGGTGCGTATATGTGGAAAAATTATATTTTTAGCTCTGGGATTTGCAAAAAGGGATTAAAAGTCTGCATGGGGAAATGGAAAAAGGCCTTATGTGCAAGATTGCATGGGGTGAGGCAAATCTTGCTATAACAAAATACAAAAAAAAAAATGATTTTTGCATTTTATTTAGAACATTTGCACTTTTGGATGCATTACATTAGTTTTGGCATGTTAGGAAAGATTGCACTTCATTGAAATTGTAGAGATTTAATACTAAGAACAACATTTAGAATCATACCATCTCTATGAAAATCAAGACTAGTACTTAGCAATGTTTTTATATATGTTGAGTCATAATACCATCAATTTCACGATCACACCTCTTGAGTAAGCAGAAGCCATTAAAATTAACGCATAATGTTTAAAATTGATTAGAAACAATTTTATTTTTCAGGGTACACAAACAAGTGTAGGACCTAGGCCTTGGAATAGGATTTTGTGAGTAAAATTATCCAATGCTATACAACTCAATGTATGTGTCTGACCAGGGAGTGGTGAAACCCATTGTGTAAATGGTGTTCTCGGGAGGCTTTGCTTGTAGAAATTTCAATACAGATTAAGTATTTCCTGGATTCTCCTGATCTAACAATTATATGCCACTGTTAAATATAGAATCGCTTCTACTAATATTCTTGCGGAAATTAAACCACGATCACAAAGTGAAATATCAAGAACACATAACACAAAAGTTTTTCTGAAAAAGCATAAAGCTAAAGATCCCACTATCATATATTATGTATGTCATGGATCATGAAACAATCTTATACAAAACTCTAATCCAAGAGCTCTTAGTACAATACAATTGTCTCACACTGTCTTACAAAAATTGACAAATTCATGTGCCAATTTTCTACCTCCAGACAACCTACCTCCTCTGCACAATCCCTGCAATAGAATTCTCACAATTGAATTCGAATTGACTAGTCTGCACATGCTCATGAGCATATCCACTGCATGTGTGATTGCATGAGTGCACTTCACTCAAATCACAACTAATAGCCAAATTGTCCCTTTCACTTGTTATCTCAACTGGGTCTCCACTAGCTCTGACATGCATGTAGTTAACAGTGGTAAATCTTCAGTTGCATGTGAGATCACTGATTGTGAATTAATTAATAAATAATTCATTGATCTCTCACTAGTGTAAGTTCAGTTACAACNGGAAGTGAAGAACAAGGAAGGAAAGGCAAAAAGAGAGATTCGTGAGAAACACAGTAATTGTCACTAAATCGAAGTGAGCAAAAGAGCAAGAAAGATGGAGCGAAGTGAGGAAAAGCAAGTCGTTGGACGAAGAGACCAGGGATGACAGATCAGCAAGGAAGAAGGATCGTGGACAACTCAACAAGCAGATAAAGCCATCATCGGATGCTTTGGAGCACCACGCGATGAAAAAGGAAAGACAAGCTAGCAAATCCCGGAAAAAGTGGGTCAAGTTGACCTAGGGTTTTAGACACCTAGGGTTTTGGTATCTAGGGTTTTGACAACTAGGTTTCGACCTAAGGTTGTCCGTGAGGAATTGTAATGTATAAATAAAGGTCAAGAGGACCTGGGTCGGGTTGGTGTGATATTATTGTAGATCTAGCCCTATTTTTGTGGTGAGAAATTGTTGGATTGTGAGAGAGAAGTGTTGAGTGAGAGAGCCTTCTGGTATTGTAAGATCTTCAGTTGTGTGCGAAGGTCAAGTCCTGCAGTTGGGTGTGTAGGAAGGGGAGAGAAAGAGAGAAGAAGAACGAAGATCTTCTAGCTGAGAGTGCAGACAAGAACTGTATGCTTTACCTTAATAAATCATAAGCAAAGTTGTGTGGATGTAGCCCTAGAGAGAGGGCGAACCACATATATTTTGTGTCGTATGTGTGATTGATGCCTGGATCTCTGTCATGGTTATATTGTTATTTGCAGTCTTATGTTATATCAGATCTATAGTTGTGCATGTTAGACTTAGTTGATAAGAGATATATGAATGTTATATTGTTGTTATACTAGATCCACTTGATATTCCCCTAGTTGTAGACATATCTGTCCTGCAACACCCTCATAGATGCTTCGGGTGAGACTGCATCTGATTCACAGGTGGTGCCGAAAGGGCCAGTAGCTAGGGCTTTGTTGGTGTGCTCTTGAGCATTGAACCCTGGGTCTGCCCCTGTGCCAACAGTTCCCCCAGATCCAATGCTAGGATTCATATAAGTGGTCCAGGGAGAGGATAGAAAGGGTGAAGGCACATTCAGAATATCAACAGGAAAATGATTAAAGACCCAAGGCATGGACTGAGTGTCATAATTATGCATACCATTATGAAAAGTAGACGGATTCCTCCCCATGAAATGAGTGAACATCATGGGGAGAGTAGCGGTAAATGAGAGAGCCAAAGGAAATCCACTATCCATGATAATGAGAACTCAATATAAAATACTAAGGCCAACTAGTGATCAAAGAGCACACCAAAAATAATCAAATGACCAATATGCACACAAACAGGTTAAAGTGGCTGAAAGGGGCCTCCATCCCTAAAGTAGGCATGCCTCGCCTAAGAGGGGCCTGAGACTCCTTGCTAAAGATCGGAGGTATCAGAATCAATTATAAGGGCCCTCATGGGCTTAACAACCAGTCAGTCAGATCCCCCTGGAGAGGTAATCCTCCACAAAGGTTGTGTGTTGTCCGACCCTTATCTGACCCAGGGTACCTCCAGAATAACCCCTGCAAGTAACCTATGTAGCACCTAAGTCAAGCAACTAAGCAACCACTGTATAATTGATGCATAGGCAAGCAGTCATAAGTCAAGTCCACCGTATGAGCAGGGTAACAAAGCCCAAAACCTTGAAACCACTGCCTCTCACGGAGGTAAGGGCGCTAGCAAGATCCCCATATATGAATAGATCCCCAGAAATATCTCTAACACTGAGAAGGTATTGGGGGGATATCCCTTCAACCGACTTCACATGACCTTGTGATTAACTCTGGTGTAACCGGAGCCTCCTGATATTACCGATTATACAATGGATTTCTCCACTCCCTTATTCAGACACATATGTTGACTTAATAGCCTTGGAGAATTTTACTCACAAAATACTATTCCATGGAACTAAATCCTAAGCCAGTTTGTGCACCCTAGAAAATAAAATTGTTACTAATCAATTTTAAATTATAGCATTAATTTTAATGGCCTTGCTTACTCAAAAGGTGAGATCGTGAAACTAGTGATGTTATGACTCAGCAAGTAAAGTAAATATGAATACAATGTAAAGTCCTAACTTCAATTTTCAATAAATGATATGCTTCTTAAAAAATTCAATTTTCAATTCAATTCCGCAATTCTGAATAACAATGCAATCTTTCTTTACATGCACTAAGATAAAAGACAAAGACTCAAAAGATCAAAATTCCAATCAATGTAAAATGCCTAATATTTTTGTATTTTCAATATAAGAAAAATGAAAATGCATGGACTGAACAGTAGCTTGATATACAAAGACTCTAATGTGTATAGACAGAGACAACCCAAGTAGGATATCAAGGAGCAAAACACCTAGCCCAAGGTGCAAGGACAATCAAAATTAAAAGATGATGAGAAAGGCACCGCCCAAAAATTCAACCACAAACAGGTTTCGTGTCATCCCACAGACACTTAACAGTCACTACAGAGACCTAAGAAGACTCAACAATCATCAAAACCTACCTAGAAACCACCAAACCCAACAATCAAGCAAAAGAGGTTGATGTACGCGATTGTTCAAGGGAAAAGCGTGTATGTACGCAGCTTGCAGAAGGACAACACATGTATATACGCGACTGTCAAGCAAAAACCCACGTATATGTGTCAAAAACACAACTAGGCTAAGGAGAACGTTGAAAGACTCAGACCTTGAGTGAACAGAGGCTCTCAAGCAATCACACAACAAGAAACTCAATATGAACGAGAGCAATCTAAGGAGAAAAACACTCCAAACCCCGAAAAAATAAGATTTTATCCCCAGTATGGTCGCCAATTCTGTTACGAGGAAAATCTCTCTATGGCTAGGGGAAAACCACAACAGACGGAAATGACTGCAGAAGTCAACTCTATTCTCAAGTATGCTATATAAACAAATATGCTAGCAAGACAATATAAAAGGCCTACCTCGTCCAGACGTTCGATGAAGTCCACCGTTGAGCACTCGACCCAAAGCAATATACCTGCAACTAGTCCTCAACAACCAAGCAACACAAGCATATGGTGATAATATATGATGTTAGCACATTCAATAGCATAATCCATTAACACTCATAACAAATATGCCCATGGAATAATAATTCAAATATTTGCAAGATATCAATTGGACGAGAAAAGAGTATTTCTATTAAGTTATAATCAACAAAAGTGAATAAGTTATAGACTTCCATGTCGGCACAGTTCGGAACCAAGAAACTGAGTTCCTTCCAGCTGGGCCTCCACCAAAGGCAATATCATAGAAGAGAGACAATGAAGTTCTCAATCAATAAGGGAAGATCTTGGGGGATGAACACTGTGTTCAGACTTAAAGGATAAAGGGATGCAAACTTAATGTGAAGTGAATAATTCCTCCAGAGTAACTTTACTCTCAAAGTTGAATTCTTTCTCCTTTCCATAGCTTGGAATTGGCCCATTTATAGCCTTCAAGTAGAACTGAAGGGCCGAGTTGGAACTTTTCCAGTATATGGAAGACCAAGGATCATTGATCTCCTGTCGTGATATGGAAACCCGACATTATTTTTCAATTTTGGGCATATTTCTCGATGTACGCGGGTTGTAGTGGTGCAACCTGCGTATACGCATGTTGTATAGTAGGCAAGGTGCGTATATGTGGAAAAATTATATTTTTAGCTCTGGGATTTGCAAAAAGGGATTAAAAGTCTGCATGGGGAAATGGAAAAAGGCCTTATGTGCAAGATTGCATGGGGTGAGGCAAATCTTGCTATAACAAAATACAAAAAAAAAAATGATTTTTGCATTTTATTTAGAACATTTGCACTTTTGGATGCATTACATTAGTTTTGGCATGTTAGGAAAGATTGCACTTCATTGAAATTGTAGAGATTTAATACTAAGAACAACATTTAGAATCATACCATCTCTATGAAAATCAAGACTAGTACTTAGCAATGTTTTTATATATGTTGAGTCATAATACCATCAATTTCACGATCACACCTCTTGAGTAAGCAGAAGCCATTAAAATTAACGCATAATGTTTAAAATTGATTAGAAACAATTTTATTTTTCAGGGTACACAAACAAGTGTAGGACCTAGGCCTTGGAATAGGATTTTGTGAGTAAAATTATCCAATGCTATACAACTCAATGTATGTGTCTGACCAGGGAGTGGTGAAACCCATTGTGTAAATGGTGTTCTCGGGAGGCTTTGCTTGTAGAAATTTCAATACAGATTAAGTATTTCCTGGATTCTCCTGATCTAACAATTATATGCCACTGTTAAATATAGAATCGCTTCTACTAATATTCTTGCGGAAATTAAACCACGATCACAAAGTGAAATATCAAGAACACATAACACAAAAGTTTTTCTGAAAAAGCATAAAGCTAAAGATCCCACTATCATATATTATGTATGTCATGGATCATGAAACAATCTTATACAAAACTCTAATCCAAGAGCTCTTAGTACAATACAATTGTCTCACACTGTCTTACAAAAATTGACAAATTCATGTGCCAATTTTCTACCTCCAGACAACCTACCTCCTCTGCACAATCCCTGCAATAGAATTCTCACAATTGAATTCGAATTGACTAGTCTGCACATGCTCATGAGCATATCCACTGCATGTGTGATTGCATGAGTGCACTTCACTCAAATCACAACTAATAGCCAAATTGTCCCTTTCACTTGTTATCTCAACTGGGTCTCCACTAGCTCTGACATGCATGTAGTTAACAGTGGTAAATCTTCAGTTGCATGTGAGATCACTGATTGTGAATTAATTAATAAATAATTCATTGATCTCTCACTAGTGTAAGTTCAGTTACAACNTAAACTACTTTACAACTCACATAACTACACTTATAATTTTGTCACAACTCCAACTCACTCAGTTATAAATGAGATAATAGATTAATATTTATTGTCCAATTTATTTAAGGGAAAACTAAATTAGACACATGTTTCTTGTTGACTTTTCAACGCTCCCTCTCAACAAGAAAGGGATTATCCTTCACGCCAATCATGTCTCTATGGTATTCGAATTTTCTTCTGGTGAGCGCCTTTGTCAGAATGTCTGCATCCTGATCTTCCATAGGAATGTACTAAAGCAACATGATCTTCCACTGCACACAATCTCTGAGATGATGATACCAGATATCTATATGCTTGGATCTATCATGAAACACAGGATTAATCGAGAGTTTAATGCAACTCTGATTATCACAATGAATCACTGTCAGATCTATATGAGAACCAAACAAACCAACCAAGATCTTTCTCATCCAGATAGCCTCACATGCAGCTTGACTCACTACCATGTATTCTGCTTCCGCTAAACTAAGTGCCACAGATCTCTATTTCCTGTTGTACTAAGAAACAATTGTAGATCTGATACTAAAGATCCCCCCTGATGTGCTCTTTTTGTCTGTTGGGCTGCCCGCCCAATCTACATCCGTGAAGCCATGCAACTTCACCTCATTCGTCTGTATGTACCATAATCCATACCCAGATGTGCCCTTCAGATATATTAGGACATGTTTACCCACCTTCCAAAATAGTTTGGTAGGATTAACCATCACTTGACTCAGCTGGTTAACCGCATAGCAAATGTCTGGTCTTATGTTCACTAAATACATTAGTGAACCCACTAACTGTCGATAGATAGTAGCATCCACTACCTCTCCAAAAGTAGCATCCTCTTTCCTCCAGTTTCTTGGAAGAGGAGTATCCATGGGTTTGAAGCCCTCCATGGGAAACTTACCCAATATCTCCCTTGCATACTTGCCTTGAGACACAAAAAGTTCACCATCTCGCTGTCATATTTCCAATCCAAGGAAATAATGAAGAAGGCCCAAATCCTTCATCTTGAACTCCTTTGCAAGGTTCTCCTTGCATGAGTGTATCATCTTCTCATCACCAGTTAGTATTAAATCATCAACATAAAGAACAATGATTAAAAGCTTACCATCCACCACAATTTGGTATAGGTTTTCATCCGCTTCACTTTTGGTGAAGCCCAATCCGGTGAAATAGATGTCTATTCGAGTGTACCAAGCACGCGGTGCTTTCTTCATCCCATACAATGCTCTCTTGAGTCTGCACACATGAGACTCCCTGTCAAAGGTCTCAAAACCTTCTGGTTGTTCAATGTACACTTCTTCCTCAATGATCCCATTGAGAAACACAGTTTTTACATCCATCTGATGAATGCGCCAACCCATCTGCATTGAGAGTGCAAGGATGGATCTTATGGAAGAGTACCTTGCGACAGGTGCAAAGGTCTCACCATAATCTATCCCCTCGATCTGTGAGAAGCCTCAGGCCACAAACCTAGCCTTGTATTTCTCCACACTCCCATCAANGAGATAATAGATTAATATTTATTGTCCAATTTATTTAAGGGAAAACTAAATTAGACACATGTTTCTTGTTGACTTTTCAACGCTCCCTCTCAACAAGAAAGGGATTATCCTTCACCCCAATCCTGTCTCTATGGTATTCGAATTTGCTTCTGGTGAGTGCCTTTGTCAGAATGTCTGCATCCTGATCTTCCATAGGAATGTACTAAAGCAACATGATCTTCCGCTGCACACAATCTCTGAGATGATGATACCAGATATCTATATGCTTGGATCTATCATGAAACACAGGATTAATCGAGAGTTTAATGCAACTCTGATTATCACAATGAATCACTGTCGGATGTATATGAGAACCAAACAAACCAACCAAGATCTTTCTCATCCAGATAGCCTCACATGCAACTTGACTCGCTACCATGTATTCTTCTTCCGCTGAACTAAGTGCCACAGATCTCTATTTCTTGTTGTACTAAGAAACAATTGTAGATCTGATACTAAATATCCCCCCTGATGTGCTCTTTTTGTCTGTTGGGCTGCCTGCCCAATCTACATCCGTGAAGCCATGCAACTTCACCTCATTCGTCTGTCTGTACCATAATCCATACTCAAATGTGCCCTTCAGATATATTAGGACATGTTTACCCGCCTTCCAAAAGAGTTTGGTAGGATTAACCATCACTTGACTCAGCTGGTTAACCGCATAGCAAATGTCTGGTCTTATGTTCACTAAATACATTAGTGAACCCACTAACTGTCGATAGACAGTAGCATCCACTACCTCTCCAAAAGTAGCATCCTCTTTCCTCCAGTTTCTTGGAAGAGGAGTATCCATGGGTTTGAAGCCCTCCATGAGAAACTTACCCAGTATCTCCCTTGCATACTTGCCTTGAGACACAAAAAGTTCACCATCTCGCTGTCATATTTCCAATCCAAGGAAATAATGAAGAAGGCCCAAATCCTTCATCTTGAACTCCTTTGCAAGGTTCTCCTTGCATGAGTGTATCATCTTCTCATCACCAGTTAGTATTAAATCATCAACATAAAGAACAATGATTAAAAGCTTACCATCCACCACAATTTGGTATAGGTTTTCATCCGCTTCACTTTTGGTGAAGCCCAATCCGGTGAAATAGATGTCTATTCGAGTGTACCAAGCACGCGGTGCTTTCTTCATCCCATACAATGCTCTCTTGAGTCTGCACACATGAGACTCCCTGTCAAAGGTCTCAAAACCTTCTGGTTGTTCAATGTACACTTCTTCCTCAATGATCCCATTGAGAAACACAGTTTTTACATCCATCTGATGAATGCGCCAACCCATCTGCATTGAGAGTGCAAGGATGGATCTTATGGAAGAGTACCTTGCGACAGGTGCAAAGGTCTCACCATAATCTATCCCCTCGATCTGTGAGAAGCCTCAGGCCACAAACCTAGCCTTGTATTTCTCCACACTCCCATCAANTGCGGACAAATCCATCTTCTTGACTTTAGACTCGGATTTTGAATGGAATTTCTTCCCCTTTCCTTTCCTTGCCTTAGAAGCCAAAGCACAATCCTCTTCATCATCACGCTTTGATGAAGATCCATCTCTGGTGTTCCGCCTAAACTCCTCCTGCACTAGATCCGACCATAGTCATTCCCAATCTGACAATTTTTCCCTTCCATTGACAGAGTCTTGATAACTGTGACAACTCTTGGGAAGTCCTAGGAGCGCCAAGCTCACCAAATCATCATCAGTGACTATTATTCCCACACTTCCAAGCTCATCCTGACATTGGACAAACTTCGTGAGATATTTTGGAATGGAGTCGCCCTTTTCCATCTTGATCTTCCTAAGTTTATCTTTGAGCACCAATTTCCTATGGTCACCGTTGTTTTGGAATAGATCCATCAAAACCTTCCACATTGCATGTGGTGTGGTTTTCCCATGGAGACTTAAGACAATGTGGTCTCGTACTCCCTCCAACAGAATCCTCCTCGCCTTTGCCACTTTCTTTTTCCATGCATCAAGATTTGCAATGTCTGTAGCAACTGGCTTAGGAATATCTCTGTCAATGAATTCCTTCAAGCCATTGTCTTCGAGTACTGCCTCCATCCTGTCCTTCCAAGCAATGTAGTTCAAGCTGCCCTCGAGTGCATACTCCAACCTCAAGCCATTGAAAGCCATTTCAATCTTGAATCAACTATAGCACCAAGAAAGTCCTTCTGCAAATTCAAATTTTATCCAACCACAAACTCANCATTGCATGTGGTGTGGTTTTCCCATGGAGACTTAAGACAATGTGGTCTCGTACTCCCTCCAACAGAATCCTCCTCGCCTTTGCCACTTTCTTTTTCCATGCATCAAGATTTGCAGTGTCTGTAGCAACTGGCTTAGGAATATCTCTGTCAATGAATTCCTTCAAGCCATTGTCTTCGAGTACTGCCTCCATCCTATCCTTCCAAGCAATGTAGTTCAAGCTGCCCTCGAGTGCATACTCCAACCTCAAGACATTGAAATCCATTTCAATCTTGAATCAACTATAGCACCAAGAAAGTCCTTCTGCAAATTCAAATTTTATCCAACCACAAACTCAACTGCTGCAATCCTTCTTGCCCTAGGAGGTTTGCACCTGACCAGTTACTAGCCTGAGGGAAGTTCGCACCTCACCTGTGTATAGCCTGTGAACCTTTTGAGAGAGTTTGCACTATAATGCACAGTGGGGTGAGGGAGGTTCACACTTCTCCTTTGAGCAGCCTGTGAGAATCCTAAGGGAGGTTCGCACCTCTCCTTTGAGTAGGGTGCGAGAATTTCTTCTCTCATAAATGTGTGTAGTTTTCAGTACTAAGGTTCGCACCCCGTCAGAGACGGGACCTGCAAAAATACTACAATTTTCGCACCTCACTTCTGTGGCTCCGTGCCTCTGATACCATGTAGAAAATTCAATACAAATTAAGTATTTCCTGGATTCTCCTGATCTAACAATTATATGCCACTGTTAAATACAAAATCCCTTCTACTAATATTCTTACGGAAATTAAACCATGATCACAAAGTGAAATATCAAGAACACATAACACATAAGTTTTTCTAGGAAATCATAAAGCTAAAAACCCCACTATCATAAATTATGTATATCATGGATCATGAAACAATCTAATACAAAACTCTAATCCAAGAGCTCTCGGTACAATACAATCGTCTCACAATGTCATACAAAAATTGACAAATTCATGTGCCAATTTTTTGCCTCCAAACAACCTACCTCCTTTGCACAATCCCTTCTATAGAATTCTCACAATTGATTTTGAATTGCCTAGTTTGCACATGCTCATGAGCATAGCCACTGCATGTGTGATTGCATGAGTGCACTTCACTCCAATCACAATTGATAGCCAAACTATCCCTTTCACATGTTATCTCAACTGGGTCTCCACTGGATCTGACATGCATGTAGTTAACAGTGATAAATCTTCAGTTGCATGTGAGATCACTAATTGTGAATTAATTAATAAATAATTCACTGATCTCTCACTAGTGTAAGTTTAGTTACAACTAGTACAACTGGGCTTAACTCACTTAACTGATTTAAACTACTTTACAACTCACATAACTACACTTATAATTTTGTCACAACTCCAACTCACTCAGTTATAAATGAGATAATAGATTAATATTNCATTGCATGTGGTGTGGTTTTCCCATGGAGACTTAAGACAATGTGGTCTCGTACTCCCTCCAACAGAATCCTCCTCGCCTTTGCCACTTTCTTTTTCCATGCATCAAGATTTGCAATGTCTGTAGCAACTGGCTTAGGAATATCTCTGTCAATGAATTCCTTCAAGCCATTGTCTTCGAGTACTGCCTCCATCCTGTCCTTCCAAGCAATGTAGTTCAAGCTGCCCTCGAGTGCATACTCCAACCTCAAGCCATTGAAAGCCATTTCAATCTTGAATCAACTATAGCACCAAGAAAGTCCTTCTGCAAATTCAAATTTTATCCAACCACAAACTCAACTGCTGCAATCCTTCTTGCCCTGGGAGGTTTGCACCTGACCAGTTACTAGCCTGAGGGAAGTTCGCACCTCACCTGTGTATAGCCTGCGAACCTTTTGAGAGAGTTTTCACTATAATGCACAGTGGGGTGAGGGAGGTTCACACTTCTCCTTTGAGCAGCCTGCGAGAATCCTAAGGGAGGTTCGCACCTCTCCTTTGAGTAGGGTGCGAGAATTTTTGCTCTCATAAATGTGTGTAGTTTTCAGTACTAAGGTTCGCACCCCGTCAGAGACGGGACCTGCAAAAATACTACAATTTTCGCACCTCACTTCCGTGGCTCCGTGCCTCTGATACCATGTAGAAAATTCAATACAAATTAAGTATTTCCTGGATTCTCCTGATCTAACAATTATATGCCACTGTTAAATACAAAATCCCTTCTACTAATATTCTTACGGAAATTAAACCATGATCACAAAGTGAAATATCAAGAACACATAACACATAAGTTTTTCTAGGAAATCATAAAGCTAAAAACCCCACTATCATAAATTATGTATATCATGGATCATGAAACAATCTAATACAAAACTCTAATCCAAGAGCTCTCGGTACAATACAATCGTCTCACAATGTCATACAAAAATTGACAAATTCATGTGCCAATTTTTTGCCTCCAAACAACCTACCTCCTTTGCACAATCCCTTCTATAGAATTCTCACAATTGATTTTGAATTGCCTAGTTTGCACATGCTCATGAGCATAGCCACTGCATGTGTGATTGCATGAGTGCACTTCACTCCAATCACAATTGATAGCCAAACTATCCCTTTCACATGTTATCTCAACTGGGTCTCCACTGGATCTGACATGCATGTAGTTAACAGTGATAAATCTTCAGTTGCATGTGAGATCACTAATTGTGAATTAATTAATAAATAATTCACTGATCTCTCACTAGTGTAAGTTTAGTTACAACTAGTACAACTGGGCTTAACTCACTTAACTGATTTAAACTACTTTACAACTCACATAACTACACTTATAATTTTGTCACAACTCCAACTCACTCAGTTATAAATGAGATAATAGATTAATATTAATTGTCCAATTTATTTAAGGGAAAAGTAAATTAGACACATGTTTCTTGTTGACTTTTCAACACTGCTCACACTAGAGTTAAGCACGAGGTCGTGCAAAGTTGGTTGCAGAGATAGGCCTCTACTATCTTCCTAGAATTAGAGATTTTTTTTGGGTTCTAATCGTATCTAGGGGTTTCGCTGGTTCCTTTACCTCCTTGAGAGGTGGTGCTTTCATGATTTTTGGCTTTGTTACCCTTCCCATATAGTGGACCGAACCTGCGACTGCTTGCTCGAACATTGGCTATACCATGGTGACTTTAGTTGCTTCATCTAGGTGCCCACATAGGTTGCTTGCAGTGGTTATTCTGCAGGTACCCTAAGTCAGATATGGAT
>JZKD02S0189622.1:12485-22628 GCA_000966675.3 Picea glauca | reverse complement strand
AGAAGAGAATCCTGGTAGCAATCAATAGCCAAGAGAGGCTAAATGCACCAAGTAAGAGAATAGAAACTAAACTGAACAGATGATCCCACCCAGAAGCTAGCGCACCACTTTCCCAGCTCTCCTAGAAAACTTGTGCACCAAAATGTTGTTGCCTGCAATTGCCTGCGCAGATTTAGCTCTTACTGCAATTGATGAGATGTGTAATAATGAAATTGGCGCACTGTATTTATAATGGGCTGGCCAGTCTAACTAGGGTCGACTTCTCCTTCTGGGTATCAATAAATTCAATTTAAATATATTTGTTCAGCCGACAACTTATCTAGGGTTTCCTTTAATTCTTTGCTTCCTTCCAGAAGATTCTAGTCTCGTCATAGGTCACAATAGAGGTTCATACCTCCCGAAGCTACCATAATATTAACACTTAAATGCATTCATTTTCGAAACAACTTTGCAACGGTTGTCCTCATGCCTCAATATGAATTTAGAGTGAATAGTTATGGTGGAAAAACGGTGACGAAACATTCATTAGCACGTGCAACATAGTAGCAACGTTCAGCGACCGTCCGATCATTTCTTGATTAGATCTCCATTGTTGATCTGTCTTAATGGATTCATCGTGGATCTAATCATATCTCCTCTTCATACCTTCCATGAACCAGCCACCAACACTTAGCTTATTTTTTCTTTCGTGGACACATAATCTTGTAACCTTCCTTTCATAAGTCTGTCCGAGAAGTCTCAACACTTAACCATTTTTCCATATACGCGGACTCATAATCTTTTAACCTTCATTTCATAAGTTCATCCGAGAAGTCTCAACACTTAACCATTTTTCCATCTACATGGACTCATGAACTCATAATCTTGTAACCTTCCTTTCATAAGTCCGTCCGAGAAGTCTCAACACTTAGACAAATTCTAAGATCTTAATGCGGTTTCGTGGGACTAACAGTCATCTCGTCCAACATGTACTTGCCACAATGGAAGTACATGTTTTTCTTCTACCACGTCACCTGACACGTGACCTTCATGTCATGTCGACGTCATCGTATGGAAAAATACCCAAATTTTTTCGATTTGCTTATTTTCGAAATTTCCAAAGAGGCTCAATTCTTCACATTGCCCATGAAATTTCTCTTAATTTTTACTAGAGTAATTTAAATAAACAAGTTGCAGACAAACTTCAGAAATTAATTCTCTACAATTTTTCGCTTCAGCATTCTGCTAACTCGGCCCATTCAGGCCCAGTGTTAAAAATTGGGCTCTGATACCACTTTGCAACGTACCCAACACCCAGGTTGGGCCACGCCACATAAAACTCTTTGTCTTACGACCCTGATACCGTAATGTAATGTTCCCCGCTCGACCGAGGGACATTACGGTGCGGAATACACATGAAAACGAAATGTTGCTAACTAAAGTAATTATTTTGTTGTTAGCCCATTAATTGTAGCTTACAACGACGAATTTAAAACAGATTTAGCTATTGTTTATATCCATAAAACAGATGCATCTAAAGCATGTTAATAATCAACATGAAATGCAACTAAACCACTCATTACAACAACATATAAGTCATTCTCATTTACGTAGAGTTCACACACAGCAATAACACAAGTAAATAACTCAACAACAAGATAAAAACACTTATCTTTAAACAAGAATTATGCAATCAACTGCTTGGGACAGACGTTCCACCCAACCATAGACCAATTGTTCCAAATCTCAACAGTCAATCACCCTCGAGTTGAGGCTAGTAATCCACAAGAGAGGGTGGTCTCTCACAATCCACTCGCAGCTCACAAAACTCATAACCCAATTGATATTCTCCTATAGCTATCCAAATTTTTCTACCAGCTCTCTTCCTCTAGACCTGCCCAACCCAAGGAATGCACCATTCGTTTATCATGGATAACCCAAGGGATGTACCATCAGTTTATCAGGGATAACGCAAGGGATGTACCATATGTTTATCAGGGATAACCCAAGGAATATGTCATTCGTTTATCAGGGTCTCTTTGGTGCAAGTAACTGGGAATCTCTCAGCTGGGAACTTAAGGGAACTTGTTGCTAGGAAAACTATCAGCAAACCAATAGCAAACACTTGTTGTTTTAGTGAAACTCACACAGAAGTTCACTCTCATGCTTGACAACCCGGTTCTTCAGTTTTTCCAGCTCCAATTTGCTCTAGTCTTCTCTAGAATTCGTCCTCCATGGATGCACCAGCGCCAAGCTCTCTTTCTTGCTCTCCCTTTTCTGCCCATGCACAAACTTGATGTGTCAAAAACTGTTGTCCCAACCCATACAAACTTCCTCTCTTGTGGCTTGTCTTTCTTGACTCGCACTCTTCCCTAAGTTGATTGTACTCAACCCCCATGTGCCCAATAACTTTGGATGTGACCACTCACACCCACCCTCTTACATGTATCCAATGATTGGCTTTGGGAACACTCAATCAGAAATGGGAAGGTTCATATACAATATGCAAGTTTAGGAAAAATTGGTTAAATTAATATACATGGGTATTTCCCCCTTTGACCCCCTCTTGGCCATTATCCTAGACACTTCCCTCTCTTATGGATTAATTCAGCCCCCATATCTTGTCCATGTCCCCTTTAACAATTGGCATCACATTTTATTATTAAAACATTGAAATACAATTCGCATATTGCATCGCTTGGTCGTAGCCACATATTATATCCACATAACCATTAATTAAACTGAAGATTATAATGGGGATGTTACATCCGCAGGTTCTTGGGCCTCGCCAACTTCTATCGCAAGTATGTGTTGCAGTTCTCTCATATCGCTTGGGCCCTAAGCCAGGTGACCAAGGATGGATCCAAGGCCAATTTTGTTTCGGTTGCATCACAACAAAAAGCATTCGAGGATTTGAAATTCCACCTCTACTCAGCACTAGTAATTATTTTGCCAAACCTACACCATTTGAGATTGAGAAAGATGCTTCAGATTATGCTATCGATGCAATCCTCACTCAGCATGGGCATTCAGTGGCTTATCACAATGAAACACTATCCGATGATGTTCACAGCTATACCCCACCTACGATAAAGAGATGTACTCCATTGTACAGACATGTAAACGGTGGAAGCATTACATTTTGAGAAAGGAAACAATCATCCACACTTATCACATGCCTCTGTAATTCATGAAGACCCAAGGAAAGTTACAAAATGATTGTCATCAAAAGTGGTCCACATACCTACAGCAATTCCACTTGAACATCAAATACAAGAAGGGAAACACCAACCATGTTGCAGAATGCCTCAGTTGACCCCCGATTGTGGCGCTAACCACAGTTCTTAACTCTTGTGAGCATGAGTCCACCAGGTGGCCAAAATTATACAACAATGACTCTAACTTTGATGCTACCTATCAGACATTGAGCACAAGAAAACCAGTTCCAGAGTTTCATCTCCAGG
Source organism: Picea glauca (assembly GCA_000966675.3). NCBI lineage: Eukaryota > Viridiplantae > Streptophyta > Pinopsida > Pinales > Pinaceae > Picea > Picea glauca. The sequence goes on along the minus strand of JZKD02S0189622.1, from coordinate 19,185 downwards.
ATGGACTGCCATGCCATCTGATCCATCTATGTGTTCCTTCAAGCAAGCGTGCAAAGCTTATTTGAAAGCTCATTACAATCGAGGGACAAGACAATTTGGAGTGTAAAAAATAGTGGCAGCACTACAAAAGCATTGTTATTGGTTGAAGCTTCGACAAAGTCAGCAAGTATATTAGATCATGCACCGCCTATGCCATTGCCAAACCCGCCACTAAGAAACAGGGGCTATACACCCCTATACCTACTCCTGATAGGCCTTGGGAGTCCATCTCCATGGATTACATGTATGGTCTACCCTCAACTAAGCATGGTAATGACTATGTCTTTGTGGTCATTGATCGATTCTCTAAAATGGCAGTTTTGACACCCTACAAGAAGAGTATCACAACTGAGGCCACTACTAACCTCTTCTTTGAGCGTGTTTGGGTTGATTTTGAGCTCCCACATACCATTATTTCAGATCAAGACAGTAGATTCCTATGAACTTTCTGGTCCATCTTATGGTCAATGATGGACATCAAGTTGACCAAATCGACTGCCTTCCACCCACAGACCGATGGACAAACATAGGTAGTCAAGATGATGATTGTTTATATCCTGAGGATGTACAATTCCAAACATCCACGCACATGAGATGAAAGCCTTCCTTATGTTCAACATAGCTACAACAAATCTCTCCACGGCTTTATTGGCCACAACCCTTTTCAGGTGTGCGTGGGGTTCCAGCCATTGGCCCCCATTGACGTAGCTCTACCCATTGCAGTTGCACATGAACAGTCCTCCCATGCTCAAACCGAGGTTGATCAAGCAACCAAATTTGTTGAATGGATCAAACACATCGAACAACAAATTCATGATATTTTGCAGAAAGACAACGCCAAGTACAAACAACGCCACAATCAGCATCGAGTAACACACAAGTTTCAAGTGGGAGATAAGGTATGGTTGCATTTGTAGAAAGAGCGCCTCACAAAACCCCACAGAAAGCTTTGCCCACTCCGATATGGGCCTTACACCATCACCAAGGTTGTGGGTGAAATGATTTTGAATTAAGTATTCTCCCTTTCCTTGATTTTCACCCCATATTTAATGTGGAACTACTTCGACCATATTTTCCACCTCTCCTGGACACTTCGGACATGGTCGAGCACTTGACCCCTACAGAACTCAATCATTACTGCAATGAGCAGGAAACAATTGATCGAATCATGGAACCAAGACGAAGGGTACCCTCTAGCAGAACATTTAACTCTATCAGGTTGTCAAAGCGTGGCATCTTCTTCACCAAGGCAAGTGGCTCACCAGGATTCAGATTCAGCAAAAGTTTCCCCATCTTATGGTGGATCGTGACACAATGGGGACCATTGCTTCCTAAAGGGGGGAGGGTTGATGTAGGTGGATATTGGTGGCCACCCACTTGTTCCACTAATTCTGAATGGTTCCACATCTCGGCATTTTTTCTACAAATTTTCACATCCCAAATTTTCGGGGCCCCTTTGAGGCCCTAAATAAGGTTTTTTTTTGTGCGGCAACACCCAATATATAGTTGGAAGCAGATATTGGGTCATTCGAAATGTCTACTTCTCAGAGAGATCTTTCTGACGGGTTACCGAACACCCCAAACAAAAATCGTATATAAAAGTTGCACCCCCAGGAAGTTGACGTATCAACTAACCACATCATGGCCCACAAATCTTTTGGCGTTTCATCTTCTAGGGTTAGGTTTTTGGATGTTTAGGGTTTTCTCATTTATGTTTTATGTTAAAAGGCCTTTTTGGCCTCTTTGTATTCAGCTTCTTGCTAATGAGCATAGTCAACGCATCTCTTTCTTCAGGGATAAGCTACCACCATTCTAGCTAGTTTGTGTGTTTTGCATTTTTCGATCTTTTGTATTCCACTCATTAATAGAATCTGACTTTAACTTTATTACTGTGTTTTTTGCAATATCTTTGTGTGCTTCCTTGTTATATCTCTGCCTTCATTTCGTTCTCAGCATAATTTGGATCACTCATGGACAGAGAGATGCAAGACATAATATACATATCTCGGGACAGTGGTCGTAGATTCCTGCCCAATAATTATGGTGAATAACCAGGCAAACTCTTTATAGGGGTATTTCAAAGAACATGCCTCTATATGGATGGAATTCTCAGAGTAGTCCAACGGCTTCAAAAGAAAATTGTCCAAGATTTTCGTCCCTCCATGGTTGGCCTTTAGAAAGGCATCTGCTTCTGAACTTTTGAACGTTGTAGTAGGCTCGAGGAGCCTGAGCATTCTTCTAAATATTGTGGGCACTAGAGAAATAGAAGTCTTCCCTTGCAATTGAATAATCCTCTTTTAACTATTGAAGTTGTCAACACACCACATAATAAGCTCCTTAAAATATGATACTTCCAGCATACAACCTGCCAATGCTATTCCGGAAGTCTGGACCTTGTTTGAATTATTTTCTTCAAGAGGGAGTGTTGTATACCATTTAAATGCCTCAAACCATTGAAAAGTGTGGTCTTCGTGTCCTAATGTATTTATAGTGTCACCACAATAGAGATCTTTTCTTTTATTGGGCATATTTGGCAAAGGATGATTAAAATGAAAAAGTGGCAGTTTTGTCATAAAAAGAATTTACAGCGAGGATTTTTATTCATTTACTAAATTCTCCATGTACTTACTTAATATCATATGATGTAGCTTTAAGTTTAACTGCATGATTTGATTTGGATTTAAGGCGGGGAAATTACGAGAACTGTGTCATTAAAACGACTTTAATTCACCTCATGGGTCGGTCGATCTAGCAATATGATCATGAATGTTCTCGGAAAATGGGATTGTGCACCGGGATGTATAGAAAATGTTTTAAGTGTGGACTGTGGAATAAGTAATGGGGAGTGCAAAATGAGGATTGTGGAATTACGAGATTATGAAATGTGGGGTATGGATGGGAAGATGTAAGGGAGTTATTCATTCGCAACTTGAAAATATACTAAGTAAAAGAAAGATCAAATTGTATGTTGCGAGCGAAAGTGGGTCATTTTGGAGTGAGCGGAATGTGGGTTTGTGGGGTTTGTGAGGTTACAGGGTTGTGGGTTGCAGATTTGCGGGGTCGGGGTCTTTTGGAACATAGATTTCCCTCGTAAACAGAAAAATGACTAAGTATGGAGACAGAAAATAGAAAATGGTTTAAGTGTTGATGTTTAGAGACTAGCAAGATTGTGGGTTTGCGGTGTTATGGTGATTATGGGTAAGGTTAACACAACTCGCAAAAGAAAAAATGGCTAGTGTAGGATATACAAGAAAGTGAAAAATGACATAAAAAGACTAAAACTTTGATGACTGAAAAAAGTGATCAACAATTGGCTCCAACTGTGGGACAGTAACCCCCTGTGGGTTGTTGAGAATCCATGAGATCTTGTCAATTGGGCAATGGAGTCAAAAAGAAGAAAAAATGGGGTAAAAGATAAGTAAAAGGAGAAAACAAGAAAAACAAAGGTCTATGTACAAAAACAAAATTTGGAGCTAGATGAAGAAGTGCTTGTGGTATTGCATGTTCACAGACAATGTTTGTATTGTTCCATCCATATCCTTCAACAGATAAGAATTGAACCCCAAAATCTTTTCAATCTGATATGGCCCTATCCAAAGAGCTTCAAATTTAGTATGAAAAGACGGCTTATCTTTTTCTTTGTTCCAAAGTAATACCAGTTGGTCCTTTTGAAAATCTTTAAAAACAGTGCTTTGATCAAAATGTTTCTTAACTAATTCTTGTCTGCTCCGCATATCTACAAAAGCTTGTGTTCTTTGTTCTTCTAATTGTATTAGTTGATTGTATTGAGCCTACATAAGAGAATATGCTTTGGTCTCTTCAGTTCCTATTTCCATGGATAACGTGTTCAACTCTAGATGTATAGGAACTCTAGCTTCCTTTCCATATACAAATGTATAAGGTGAATGTTTAGCACTTTTCTTTGGGGTAAGTTGACATTACTAAAGAGAAACCACTAGTTTTTTGTGCCAATTTCTTTGATTTTCAAATATTATCTTCTTGAGGACCTGGATCAAAGTCTTATTGGTTGATTCAGCCATACCATTTCCTTGAGGATAATATTTAGATGATTGCCCCCTCATAATACCATGTTCTCCACAAAATTTCACGAATTTAGACACAATAAAAATTGAGCCATTGTATTTTATAAGTTTTTTGGGAACACCAAACCTAGCAAGAATATTATGCTTCAAAAACAAATCAATTGTTCTGTATCAGCAGTTTTCAGAGCCACAATGTCCTGCCATTTTGTGAAATAGTCAGAAGCAGTGAGAATGTATGAATGTCCTTTGCTGGAATTTGGATTTATTGGACCTATGACATTCGAACCCCATTGTGCAAATGGTTCTTCTACTGACATGGGATTTAAGGGAATTGTTTCTCTCTTCATCTTTCTAGCAAATTTTTGACATAGGATGCATGTTTTGGTCATAGAATAAGCATCTTTGAACATACTTGGCCAATAATAACCTGCTCTGATCATTTTGTATGCTATCACCGTTGGTGCAAAGTGGCCTCCACACGTTCCTCTGTGAAATTCTTTTAGTGTTTGTTGGTCTTTCAAATGATCTAAACATCTTAACAGAATGCCATCGGGATTTCTTTGAAAGAGGATTCCAGAGACCAACACATATTGATTGGTCTTCATTTTCAAAGCTTTTCTTTCTTTAGAAGACATTTCAACAAGAAATTGTCCAGACTTCAAGTATAAAATAATATCTTTATACCTTTTAGATTTTTCCAAGGATGAATCTTGTATGATAATGTGAGGGGAATTAACAGCTTCAATACCATTCATTAGTTTGCATAATCCTTGACCTTTTACAGCCTTGAGAGGTTTAATTTCTACATCATATTCTTGAAGCTTTGCCAACCAATTTCCCCATCTTCCTTCTCTGAATTGTTGATTGAGCATCATTTTAATAGGAGAACGTGACATGTAAGTTATTACATGAGAAGATAGAATACAAGTTTTGAAATGAGCAATTGTCTTGACCAGAGAATAAGCTTTATTTTCTATTGTTGAATATTTTAATTCATAATCATGAATAGTTTTACTCATGAAGGCAATTGGAAGTTATTCCCCCTTCGAAATCTTTTGAGTGAGTATAGAAGCAATGATTTCTTCTAAAGAGACTGAATACAATATGAAGTCTTTGTCAAAGTCTGGGCTAACGAGAATCGGAGCAGTTGTAATTACATGTTTAATATTAGTGAAAGCCTTTAGAATTTCTAGAGCCCATTCAAACCTTTGATCTTCCTTCAACAATTTTTTGATTGGCTTTATAATTGTCACATAGTCTGGAACAAATCTTCGTACAAAATTTATCTTTCCAAATAAATATTGCATTCCCTTTCGAGACATGGGAGGGTTCAAACCATTTATTGCCTTAATTCTTTCAAGATCAATGTAAACACCTTCTTTACTCACAATGTGACCAAGGATCTTTCCTTCTAATATTACAAATAGACACTTCTTTGGATTCAAAGATATACCATACACCCTGCAACGTTCAAAGACTGGTCTGAGATGTTTGAAATGTCATTCTCCTAATTTCGAATGAACTATTAAGTCATCATGATAATCTGCCATAAACTTCCCAATTAAAGCATTAAGGGCATGGTCCATTGCTCTTTGAAAAGTTGCACCAACATTTTTCAGCCCAAATGGCACGCGGACATAAGCATATGTCCCCCATGGTGTAACAAATGTTGTCTTTGGCATGTCTTCTTCAGCAACAAGTACTTGGTTGTATCCAGAAAATCTATCCGTTGACATTAATGTACAACCAATAACTTGTTGAAGCAAGGTCTCCATATTTGGGAGAGGATAATTATCTTTAACACTTGCTCTGTTTAGATCTCGGAAATCCACATAAAGCCTTATCTCACCATTCTTTTTTCTGACTACCAATAAATTTGATAACCATTATGAATGTCGAATTGAGAAAATTATATCATCTTTTTTCAACTTTTATAATTCTATCTTAACCAAAGGCTTTAGTATTGGATTGATTAACATCAATTTCTGTCTAAATGGTTTGGTACCTTCTCTAAGAGGGATGGTGTGTTGAAAGATAGAATTATCATATTCCTTCAAATCATCATAGGTTCATGCAAAAACATATTTAAAGTCTTGAAAAAGGAGGGTGTACTTTCCGACCTTTTCATCAATGCAACTAGTACCCAAATTTAAATACTTTGTTGCTTCAAATATCTCTATATTTATCTTCTAAGTTTCCTGGACTTTTCTAAGGGATGATTCTTCTGTCACATTCTTATTCTTTGTCTGATCAACTCTTGTAAAAAGAGATTCCAAACTAACATAACTCTTTTGAAGAATATTAACATTACTTTCATGAGTTTCTTCTTTTTGACAAATCTGAGTTTCAATTTTTTCTTTATTTGGAACAATTGGTAATAAATCTGCCAAGAAATTTGAGACATGTTCATCATTCTCAAATACTTGCCAGTGGTCTTCATTATCTAGGATAGATGAATGAAAGACTTTCTTTACATGAAACGTGTTGGGATTTTGAGAATCAATGTCATGAAATAGAGAGGTGCCACTGCTAATGAATTTCTTTTTTGATTATTTTCTAGAGGGACAAAAGTTATATTGAAGGAATTAAATGAATCAATAATTTCCCAAACTATTTTT
>JZKD02S0189610.1:312723-339534 GCA_000966675.3 Picea glauca | reverse complement strand
TTAAGATAGTATATTAATAATTTTAGGGTTTCTTATTTAAAATTAATTATTAGGTTAATATGATAAGAGGTTAAGGTGTGCTTGTTATGGGTTTAATATTAGGGTTTATTTTTTTTATAAGGTAAAAATTGGGTTCTAATCCAAAGTTTATTGTTGTTTTTTGTGGAACAGGGGAGTCAGTTTTCGCTCAGTTCTAGTCCACTATCTCTGTTAAGGTTACTAGGGTGTTTACGGATTTCAATGGCTTCTCTAATACGACGTTTGAAGAGGTGATTCTCTTTGGCGAGGATTTTGGTGTCTTCTAGGTGAACATGGTGTCTAGTTTTGATGGAATGTTCAGCTAGGGCGGAGGTGCGGATGCATTCATTCTTGATGTCAGCTCCATGTTCTTTTATCCTAACTTGGAAGGAGCGACCGGTTTCACCAATGTAGCATTTACCACATGAGCACTCTATTTTGTAGATTCCTTTGCCATTGTGAGGGTTAAGCTTGTCTTTAACGGATGTTTGATGGTTACAAGGGGTTTGAAGGAGGTTTTAATCTCTTTTTTATTGAGTATTCTTGCAATTCTATCGGTTACTCCTTGGATGTATGGAAGGTAGGCACTTCTATCGGTTACTCCTTTGTCCTAAAGATGGATCCTGATCTGGATCCGAAACGTCGACAATCTAATGACTACACTGCAGCTTTTCCGATCAAAACTGAAAATCCCACCCACAACAATCTCACTCATCACATCTATTATCTTATTGATAGTTGCAATATTTAAATTGGGTACCAAACAAATGGACATAAATATAAATAGTAGTTTTCTAGAAAAAATTGTAAGGAGAATTTAGAAAGATTTGTAAGAAGAATTTGAACTTTTGCAGAAGAAAAATCTATACTATTAAATGGTCACCAAAAAAATTCTTTGTTTTGTACTAAAATCCATTTTTTTGTTTTAATATTAAGGACTTGAAGTATTAAACCACAAAAAATTATGCATCCATTTCATAAGAAACGCAATGATAACCCACATCTAATGGATAGAGGAGATGTAAAAACACCTAAAACTCAACCAAGTCTTTGTGAATAGAGGACATTTTAGATCTAAATTGATGCAGAAATAACATAACAAGAAATATATATTTGAGAGTCCTAAGAAACAATACTACAATGAAGATATTCTATGATTATAAGCATAATATAACTCCAAGATATTCTATGATTATAAGCATAATATAACTCCATGTTGTAAATAGAGAGTTACAATTTTTTTAGGAAAATTTAATTTAATATTATGAAAACAAATAAACCAACACCAAGCAATTTATATAACAAAGATTTGTATTATCCACCACAATAGACAATGAACTTTTAAAAATAATGGACATGGAGGTACAACAAATTTTTCTGTTTACATTAATTATATATTAAATAGTTTAATTTATGATTTACTATAGATAAAGTCTAGATGTTACATTGTTACATTGAACCAATTCATTAGAACAAAAAATTTGATTTACATCATTCATAAAAACTAGAGTGAAATGAGAATGATTGGTATAAAAAGAAAAGATAACAAATTTAAAGTAATGACAAAAATACATCAAATTGTAAAACATAAATCTATGAGTTTACCTAAAGCTCAAATAAACCTTTGTAAATAGAAGAAATACTAAATCAACATTGATCTATTGTTAAAAACAATGAATATAGTAAAAACAATGAATATAGATTTGGTAGTTTTAAGAAACAAAAATACAATGAAGATATTATAGGAATACAAACCTAATATAAATCCATCTTGTAAAGAAAGACTCAAAAGTTGCTAAAAAAAACAATCAATATAGATTTGGTAGTTTTAAGAAACAAGGATACAATGAAGATATTATAGGAATACAAACATAATATAAATCCATCTTGTAAAGAAAGACTCAAAAGACTGGTAAAGAAATTTAACATAATATTTTTATAATAAACAAACCAACACCGATATATTTGTGTAACAAAGATTGTTATTATTTACAACACATAATGCACTTTTAAGAATAACGAACATGGGCTAGAACAACTGATTAAGTCGACATTGACTATATATCAAATAATTTAATTTATGATCTTGAGTGGAGAGAGTCTAGATGTTACATTGAACAAATGGATGGGAGTGGAAAATGACTCGATTCTATAAACAAAAAATTCGATTTACTTCCTACCATTATTTACTTCATACCGTGAGAATATCAATCTGAAGAGAAAACAAGACAGATTTTAAATAATAGAAAAATATGTTAACAATGATTAAGATGTAAATCAAATCTTAGAAAAACATATAGTAAAGTATTATTTAAAAAAAATGAACAATATGTAATTTATCACCTTTTTAAATCAAAAGCTGCATATTATATATATATATATATATATAAAAGTTTGAGGAGTCTAATGCCTCTTCGAGTCGGTATAGATTTTTTTTAAAACATGTTTATGCACTTTTTAAGTCAAAAGCTGCATGATATATACTATATATTAGTTTAGTTTGAGGAGACTAATTCCTCCTCGAGTTGACACATAAAAATTTTTAAAAGCATGTCATAAAACATGTTTATGAGTTACAAATTTTTAAAATGTTTTAAAAAATATATAGTTTTGGAAATTTTCTAATTTTATAGTTTTAAATATAATTTTATTTTCAAACCTTGTGTGGAGGAGTGAAGTAGCATCAATATTACATAATGATTTTAATATTATATATTAAAAAAATATAAACATATTATTAGTTTTAGTATATTTTTGAATAATATTGTTTATTTAATATATTTTTGAATAATATTGTTTATAAAAATAAAAGAGGGAAAAAATTTATAACTATCTACATTAAAATTCTTAAACAACTAGTTGGGCACGTCCCCTATAACCTTCAGGTGTGCCCATGATGCTCCTTACGGGGCACACAAGGTAAGTCCGGGGGCAAAAATATTTTATATATTAAGACTAATGTAAAAGCTCTAATTTTATAAGAATTAATGTAAAAGCTAATTTTATAAAAACAAATGAAGTAAATAAACATATTTATTTGTTTAATAATTTACTTTAAGTTTAAGTTTACATGGGAGGATATTTGTTCACGTTGATATTAGGAACACATAATAGAAATATCAAAGTACAATTGTTTGTCATTTAATTCAAATCCAAATATTATTGCCATTTAGTTTTTAGTTTTCGATGTTTGCCATTTAATTCAAATCCAAATATTATTGCCATTTAGTTTTTAGTTTTCGATGATTTTTTTTAGGATATTTGTTCACCTTGATATTATAAAAATATCAAAGTACAATTGTTTGCGATTTAATTCAAATTTAAATATTATTGCCATTTAGTTTTAGATGAGTTTTTTTTAAGAGAGATTAACTTTTCGTTCTCAAATCTTATATGATCCAAAGTATTAAAATATGGGATATGTTAGAGGATATAGATGTTCCTTAAGTTCTTAAGAGATTAACTATTATATCCTTTAATGTATTTAAGTTTCTTAGATTCAAATTCTTGTAGTTTGATTATGTTCTCAACAACTTCTAACAAATTTCAAATCAATTTTTAAAATAATTATTATTTCTAATATTTTCCCATAATAATTATTTTATAAATATAGAAAATTTATCTCATAAAAATCATAGTTGTCACATTTGTCTAATATGATCTTTATTAACAATTCTACTCATTCTTGCTATCTCATAGATTTTGTTCTTTCTCCACCACATCTTCTAGCTAACACATGACCCATTTAAGATACAAATGCCTCACATAATCGATGACTTAATTGTAGGACTACTTGACTACCCTGAAGAATAGTCTAGATTAGGAATTACTCCATGTACATACTTCCATCCTAGTAGTATGCATCAAAATACATACTTCTGATTATATAGGTAAGCATTCCGGATACAAAGTATATTCAAAAGTCAATCATACAACTGATATTTTTCATAATCACATATACAACAATACACACATAAACAATGTGAGTGTTGATCTTGAAACACCGAAGTACAACAAGAATCTCCAACATCTATAAAATATAAACATAATCAAATCTGTGATGTATTCCCTTAACACCGAAAAATGTTGAAAACCACTAATTTAAATTATGTTATTATGTACATTTTCAACTTCATATAAATTTTACAAACCAAAAAATACATTCCCACTAATTAATATAACTAATACAAACTAATTAATATAGTTTCCTTTCATTGCTTTTTACGAACTCCAGTAAATATTGCTCTTTACGAACTCCGGTAAATAGAAATAGGAGAAAGAGATCGTAGGTTCTAAATGAAAAGCATCTGAGACAGTTTTGAAAACGCCTTCACAATCTCTTTAATATCAAGTCACCAATTAACAGTATCTAGTAGCAAACAAACCAGCACGAGCAAAGTCGCAGCTCCTCTCAGGGTCTTTCTTCTTCACGCGGCTCTAAGCACAGTCTTACAGTCCCACGCTCCAACAGGTCGCATACTCCAGCACACTGATTTCTTCCGCAAGAAAAACAATGCACATAATGGACAACATTACTGGCTCATCTAACAATGGTGATCTAGAGTTGCTAAAAACCTCACACATTTACACACTAATCCTACATATTTACAGAGGATTGGCAATCAAGAAGGAGTTAAGCCAGAGCTACCCGCTCTGATATCAATTTGCAAATCAATATACACACCCAAATTTGACACACTTTCCACTTTCCATTAGGCATTTTTCCATATAAATACATTTACATGATTTTTATTCTAGTTTTCCAAGATAATAGTTGAGAGATTCTCTTAACAACCTTCAATAAATCTCAAACCAATTTTTAAAATAATCATTATTTTGATTTTGTATTGAAAGTTTTAAATGTGAATTCTAAACTATGATTACATAAATATGATTTATTTACTAGACAATAATAACATTGGTAAAATATACATGATTTCTATTCTAGTTTTCCAAGATAATAGTTGAGAGATTCTCTTAACAACCTTCAATAAATCTCAAACCAATTTTTAAAATAATCATTATTTTGATTTTGTATTGAAAGTTTTAAGTGTGAATTCTAAACTATGATTACATAAATATGATTTATTTACTAGACAATAATAACATTGGTAAAATATACATGATTTCTATTCTAGTTTTCCAAGATAATAGTTGAGAGATTCTCTTAACAACCTTCAATAAATCTTAAACAATTTTTAAAATAATCATTATTTTGATTTTGTATTGAAAGTTTTAAGTGTGAATTCTAAACTATGATTACATAAATATGATTTATTTACTAGATAATAATAACATTGTTAAAATATATATGATAAGATCATAAGAGAAAAGATATTGGTGGAAGCTATTTGCAATCATTATAAAAATGTTAAAACCATGGAAAAAAAAATCTTTGCACTGAAAACACCTTCAAGCTATATGTAAATTGAAAATTTGTTAATATATGTAAATTGAAAATTTGTTAATATAGTTTATTCAAATATCTCAGAAAGATATTTTCTTTTTTTAGAATAGACTAAATGGAAAAGAAAATTATTTAAAAAAATAGTTTAACTTGAATGGTGTTATCAACAGAAATCTGTAATCTTTGTTTGTTAACATGACCATTTACCACATACGTAAAAATTGATTTTCCAATACAGAAAGTAGAAGTTCCTTTTGAATCGTTTCAAACTATGTTCTTGAATAGGAATACGGGAGCAATTTTGTATGCTAGTTGTTCTTGCGATTGAGAAAAAAAAATCTTTGTAAGAATGATTTAATTGTAGCTAAAAATGGAACTTGATAGAATTGATTTTTTATTATTGGTTAACACTATTGTATAGTTAGTAACGACCCCCTTGTCACAAGGTCAAACTAGAGCAAAATTTTTTTTATTTTTTTTTAAAGTGAGTGCGCGCGTGAAGAAGTAACAGACACACTTGACTCTACGCCGCCCCCCGACACCCATCGAGGTGCAATCCTAAGGTTACCACAAGAAGGTAACACCACACCACAAGTAGCTGCAATAGTAATGATCAAGCACACGAAAGTACTACAACCGTGCACATCAATAGACAAGTAGCAACCACCACACCACAAGTAGCTGCAACAGTAATGACCAAGCACACGAAAGTACTACAACCGTGCACATCAATAGAAAAGTAGCAACCACGTCTTCTATGTAAAGCGCAAGATAAAGGACTCAGGCAACGACCACTAGTATTAAGACAAGGAGATGTCTAGGACCCCACAACGATTGATTACTCACCACCTTCTCTATTTAACCGACTAAACCACGAGTACCTAGCATAAGGTAAATCTAATTAAGTTATCGCCCTCATTTTAATGGCCAGGACATTGTGATGTAAATGTGAGGTGGTTACTGTTTTAGGATAATGCTAATGTAGTATTATTGTATTGGAAATATTAATGTAGGCTTATTGCGTTGTAACGTTAATGTAGTTTATTACGTTGGTAATATACAAGATGTAAGGAGACATTATGTATTTGCAATGTCACTATAAGGTAAGGTCGACGTAAATGTTGACGATGTTGTGGTAGTGTTAGGTAACAGTAAAGTTAAATCATTGCAAGGACTATTATTTCTCTTATATGGTCAAACGAATTCAATGAAATAGGATTTAGTGCAATGCAAAAAAATGTGTAATTTGACCAATAATGAATATCACTTATTGTTCCATTTCTTTCTTCTTATGGACCATCTTTGAAGATAAATTCATATAATAATTAGTTTGATGATAAATGTCACAATTGAAAAAAAAGTTCCTGCTAGATAGCCTTCTTTTTATTTAATTATAACATCTATTGTTGTATTTAGCGATAACCAACCGCTGCAATTTGCTAAATTGTGATGTGTTTATCTTCAGCCAATACAATATTTTTCATCTCCTTTTTCAAATCGGATATTATCTTGAAAGTAAACTTTTCTAATATAGACACCCATTCTAGGTGTCTGGAAAGAAACAAAGTCTAGAATCATATCATGTTCAACATTTATAGTCACTTGTCCATGTATGTTAAAGAGATCAACATCGACAAGCACAATTTTTGTTGGGGATTTAATGCATTTGTTGTAGCCTAGGCCATAAAGGACTAACATGTCACCCTCGGAGAATTCATGTGGTCTAAGTCTACTTAGTTGCACAACAAGACATGGTGTTTGAATGGATTATGAGCTACAATCAAAAGTATTTGCGCTTTTATAACATTGAAATGGATTTTCTAATTGTTATTGTTGTATTCTATAGTTTTAGGATGAAATCCATTTATTATTTAATTTATTTTTAGTTGGGAACTTTTTTCCCATTTATTATTCACAAAGGGGCTTGATTGCAAAATTAGGCTTGATTCGTAAAATGGTTTGGATGCAAATTTTGGATAAGGAAAAAAAATATAATTTTTTAGATGTTCATATGACTGAAAGGCTAATGGAAACATAGTTGCGTGTGTAGAGACTCTTGAATATGTGAAAGTTGTTAAAGAAAGGCCTAGTTTCAAATTTAATTGGATAAGTAAGTGATTTGGTCTCAACAACATGATAGCATCGACCCCTTATATGGGATGGTTCCAAGATCCAAGATCTAGGGTGAAAATTCTAGTGCCTTAATCCATTAGGATATGTAGTGAAACATTGTTTCTTCTAAAAATCTACTTTTGGATAGTGGAATCTTGTGTTGGAAAATGTAGGTAAAGGATGAGAGTAAAATGTAGGTAATTGATTAAGAAAAATGGAAACCTATCTACCTAACTTATCAGAAAAGTGGGTCCACCATGTGTGTGGCACTACCAATGGAATCATGTATACACTTCAATAAGTCTATGAGAATTGTGCATGCATGGGATGATACGATGATATAATTCATTGTGGTTTGAGAAGTAAAAAGAAAACACACAACATCTCCCATGACCATAAGGTGTTAATGAGGGGTAAACATCACTTGAGACATGTACAAGATTAGAGAATGGAAATGACTAGAAACTAACCGAAAAAATGATTGATTTACTCATCTTTCATATTTTCTTTGCTACTCTATTTTATGGAAAGTCTCCATCCATGCCACAACTGGATCTTAATGAATAATCGCTCCAATGAATTTTGCCACAAAGGTAAAGGTATATGAAGCATTAGTTTTGTTAATGAATGCCAAATATTCACCTTTCATTAGCTAATGAGATGTAATATCAACCCTACTCTTGTCATTGTCACCAAAGGTTACCATCAAATTTCAAAATCAAATGTTCTAATGTTTGTAAAATTTGTGTCATATGTAGCTTCATATGGAGGGAAATACCCTTCCTTTTTGTCATATTTATCTTTCTATCCTTCATTGTTATTGTGGCCTTCGAAATATTCACTATCATGGATACAAAAAAATCTTCTTGGTGAAGGTAAATTCCCCTTTCTCCCTCATGATTATGCTCACTATTTATGAGAAATTCTTCCTCACGATGATTCAAAGTATCTAAATATACTTTATCATCAAGAATGGAGCACTAATCAATCTCTTTATTATATTGAGATTCCCGGTATTGGGAATCATTTCCATCTCACTTAGTAGTCTCTAGATTAGCATTAGAATCTTATGATTGTTATGTAATGTCCCATATTTTTGAATTAAAGTAATAAATAATAAAATGCTCTTAAAAAATATTGGATAGTAAAAATAAAAATTAAAACAATAATAATAATATGATAATAATAGTTAGTATTCATAATAAAAATAATTAATAAATTAAATTAAAGTAATAAATAACTAAATTTTCTTAAAATTGTAATGGGTAATAAAAATAAAAATAAAAATGATAATAATAACTAATAACACGATAAGAATAAGTAGTATTCGTAATAAAATAATCAATAAATTATAAAGTAATAAAAGGTAAAAAGAATAAACATTACTAAAATGGATGATCCAGGTGGATATTAGTGGCCACCCACCTGTTCCAATTCCCAACTTGCTCATCTTGACAGTTTTAAGTTCAACACAATTCTCTGTAATGGGGACATTTATTTGTAATTATGTATTGTACACTTTTGGGGCTACCCTGAATCCATACATAGAATACAGGTGGATATTGGTGGCCTCCCATTTATTCCAACTTCCTTATTTTGAAAGTTTTCATGTCAGCACATCTTTCTATACTTCCATAATCATTTTGGGGCCATAAGCAATGTTTTCGTGGCTTGCCACAGTAAAATTGTAGACAAAACCAAATCTTGATGGCGTAATGCGTAGTTCTTGAAAATACCTTTCCAACAGTCTATCACATACCTAAAACGGAGATCGTATGAAAAATTACGACCCTAGGAAGTTAATGTACTAACTTACCCCAACGAGGCCCACATGACTTTTGGTGCTTCATCTCCTAGGGTTAGGCTTTTGTATGTACATGGATTTGGAATTCATGTTTATCAAAAAAAGGCCTTGAGAGCCTCATTTTACTCATCTTCTTGCGAAATAGTGTAGTCGTCACATATTTTCTTAGAGATAAATCTTCCACCATTCTAGCAATTCTTTCACTTTGTATTTGTTCAGTTTTGTACATTTCTTTCATTAATAAAAACCATGTATTTTTGTATTTCTCTATTTCTGGCAATTTTTATGTGTATTTCATTATAATATCTCTTTTTCATTTGGTTTCGAAAATAATCTGGATCAGTGGTATCAGAACAGGCTGCTCTTGATCATTTTTTAGTTCATGTCCCCAACGAGATCTGGGTATACCAAGTTGGGTCTCGAGCTTGTCTCTCGTCAGGAAAATCCCTCTTACATGCCCAAGAAACCCTAGATGGTGGAAGAAAATAAAAACGCCGAAGCAAAATAATCTATTAACCTGTTTCTTGAGAAAGCTCTTCCGTGACAAATGAACAAAATGATGGAGAATTTTTCCCACATATTTCAATTCTTGTCAATAAAAACAAACACATATTCATCAAGAGACCACTTTGGAGGAACCTCTCCCTTCAAGGTATAAGGTAATTTTGATATTCCTGTATTTTAAGGTCAGATAGATGTGGATGCCTTAGAAAAATGGTTAAATATTCTAGAAGGTTATTTATCTATTCATAATTTGTATGATTAGGAAAATATCACCTTCTCTCTTCTCAAGGCTCTCCCCCATGTCAAACATTGGTGGGAAACTTACTAGGAGAAAAATTTCATAGAGGAATCTGGAATATATGGGGTCGAACCCACTTGGGATTTTTTTGTGGATGTGGTCAAGGAACAATACTACCTTGTTGATAACTATGAATACCAGTACATGAGATGGTCCACACTACGGAAAGAGAAGAGCCAAACAGTGTCGAAGTTCACAAATACTTTCAATCCCTTGCTAAACAAGATTGGTATAAATAACTCCAAGCAACGTTTGGTTATGAAATATAGTGGGGATTTGCATAGGTACATCCAAACCGGAATGTATTTCCTAAACATCTCATCATTTGGAGGTTCCTATTGATATGATGTCAAAATCGAGAAGAAATTTAGGGACAAGAACAAATGGGAGTTTAGGTCTACAAATATGAAACAATAAAAGCATAGTAAAGATGAACCTAACCAATAGCCTCCCAAAAACCAATCCAATACACAGGAAAAGAAGGGTAAAGGAAAGACAAAGAATGACACTAGGAAGTGGTGCGACTTCCACAAAATCACATGGCACAACACTGATGAATGTCGCTCGAAATAGTCATTCATGGGTGAGCTCAAATACAATGAGATGTACCCTAATTTAGAATATGATCCAGAAAATACTGAAAATATAAGTATCATTGACGCAGACCCCACTTTTACTGTCGCGACCACAACATTTCAGCCAGAAGAGCTAATAGATCCTGAAGAGGAGGACTGCATCTTCCATTCACAGATGTGGGTGAAGGGGACCCATTTCATTTCATTGTTGATAGTTGCATCTAAAAGAACCTCATCTCAGTTGATATCGTCAAATAGTTGGGGTTGTCGACAACACCACACCCGCAAGCATACAACATCAAGTGGCTTAACCAAAGATGAGATATATGTGTCAGCCAGTAGTGCATCCTATCCTATGGAATCTAGCGCTTCAAGGATGATGTAGTTGTGATATTGCCCCTCTTGGTGTCTACGATTCTGTTTTTTTCCAACCATATATGTGGAAACGTCATGTTGTTTATGATTCTCAACCCCGTAGTGTCAATACTACTTTGGGGGGTCAATTCTATAAGATACCAGAGGTAGTTCCAACTACCGTTCCACAAGGTAATCTATGATACTGCAAAACTCATCCTCTTCACAGTCTATTAAAGTGATGCACAAAAGGCCACTACAAATACTACAACCTCAACACCTTCTATCCAACAGAAGAAAATTGCAAAAGAGAAAGAAGATATTATTTCTTCACCTACAATGGTGCCTATACAATGCCTCGTTAAGCCCATAGAAAATAGGTTGGTGGAATAGAGTCAACCCCGTCAGCAAAAGGTTTTTGACAACCTTCCATAGACCAATCAACGCAACTTCTCCAACAAAGCACACAACTCACCTAGATTTAGACTCAGAAAACGATTTCCCCTCTTCCTCGGGCACTCGACGCTATGGAGAACATTGCTTCCTAAGGGGGAAGGATTGATCCAGGTGGATATTAGCAGCTACCCACCTTTTTAAAATCGCAATTGGCTCATCTTGACATTTTTTAGTTCAACACGTTTCTCTGGAACATAGACATTTCTTTGTAATTATGGATTTTACACTTTCGGGGCTACCCTGATGCCCTACACAACATCCAGGTGGATATTGGTGGCCACCTATTGATTCCAACTAGATTATTTTGGAATTTTTAGTTGAGTACATCTTTATGTACTACCAACGCCATTTTGGGTTCCTAAACAATGTTTTCTTGACTTACCATAAAAAAACTGTAAATGAAGTCAGAGTTTTATAACATAACGCGTAGTTCTCGAAAATACCTTCCCAACAGTCTATCACACACCTAAAACAAAGATCTTATGCAAAAGTTATGACTACATGAAGTTAATGTACTAACTTACCCTAACGGGGCCCGCATGACTTGTGGTGCTTCATTTCCTAGGGTTAGGTTTTTGGATGTCTAGGATTTTGGCATTCATGTTTATCACAAAAAGGATTTGAGAGCCTCATTGTACTCATCTTTTTGTGAATGAACGTAGTCGTCACATGTCTTCTCAGAGATAAAACTCTGCCACCATTCTAGCGAGTCTTGCACTCTGTCTTTTTACAATCTATGTACATTTCTTTCATTAATAGAAATCATCTATTGTTGTGTATTTCATTGTAATATCTTTTCTTTCATTTCGTTCCGAAAATTATCCGGATCAATTGAATTAAGGGAGAAGATAATTGTTAAAAGTTACATGATTGCAAGTTAATTATTTATGACAAGTGAAACTATGCATCAATATGGTTATGAATGATGTTAATTAATGATATGCATCAATATGGTTATGAATGATGTTAATTAATGATGATGTGGAGAAGGGAGGGATGCATTTTTTTTTTTTGGGGAAATTTTGATATGAAAGGATTAAAAACTTTCATACATACTTGATGGAGGGCTTGGTGGGCATGAGAAATTGGCTGGGAGGATACTTGGATTTCACATATGGTTGTGGTTATTGTTGTTCCACTCAAGATAATAATAGAAGCTATATGGTTCTACATCTACCTAGAGAGTGAATGAGTAACAAAAGATCTATGGTCCTAAATCTACCCACAAAGTGAATGAGTGGATGTCTTGAAATTTGAAATATGAGTTTATAACTTGTTCCTCATGTTTATTTACAAATAGAAAAAAAAAATGAGTGGATGTCTTGAAATTTGAAATATGAGTTTATAACTTGTTCTTCATGTTTATTACACAAATAGAAACAAAAAAAAATTACTTTTCAATGAGTATACAAAATAACAGAATCTCTATTACTTTTCACTGAGTATACAAAATGTATTTTGTTTTTATTTTACCCATAGGACCTATAAAACTTTGCAAGTTAGAAGTGAAAATAATTACTTTCATCGTCAAAGTAATCAGTACGTTTATTTAGTAAAGTTATTATTCTTACATTGTTTTGGAAGACTATTATAACTTTGAACATTTAGAAGGTTGTTCCCATTCTATTGTTTTGGTAAATAGCATACTTTATCTAGTAAAGCTATTATTCTTGACACTGTTTTGGAAGGCTTTGATAACTTAGAACATTTAGGAAATAGTGTTTTCGTAAATACCACAGTGGATTAAAGTAGATATACCCATTTAGCATATTAAGAGAATTTTTGGATTTGTATGGCCCCTTTGGCACTGTATCAGCTCTCATTGTACAATGGCTTTGATATACATCACTTGGTATTCAAGATACTACTCCTATCCAGTCATCCCCTGTCAACCATTGTACAAGCTTTGCATTATAATGCATTTACGCCAAGGAGATGAGAAACACGTATACGGAATGGAGACGAAGTTGTTGCTATTAAATTTCCCAACTAGCAGTCAGAGATAGCATTTGTACACGGATGTGCTTAACAATAAATATCACGATATAATGGCCAAAATTCAAGCAGCAAATTCACCCAACTGAATATTTCTAACGATAGCGATTAGGTCACATGACAAAATTCGTATGCTTACCCTTACCCTCTCATAACTGGGTTGTAAGTCATTTGCTCCTTAAAAAAACACTGATAAAAAATATGAAATACTGATAAAAAAAATATGAGTATATGATACAATATTCAAACTTAGGGGTAAATTTATTGACAATATGCACAATTAATTATCTTTTAATATAAAAACTTAATTTGATGGCTATACTAGCATATTCTTAGTGTTTGTCTCATATCAATGAATAAACCTAATTTGATGACTATAATAGTATATTCTTAGTCTTAGTGTCAAATCAATGGATAGGATTCGTTGTTCATAACTTCTTTGCATTTATGAATACATCAGTTAAACTATTTACTTTTTCACATTTACCTACACAAACTTGATAATAATTTATTTACTTAAGGTTTTTACAAACCTAATTTGATGGCTATAATAGTATATTCTTAGTCTTAGTGTCAAATCAATGGATAGGATTCGTTGTTCATAACTTCTTTGCATTTATGAATACATCAGTTAAACTGTTTACTTTTTCACATTTACCTACACAAACTTGATAATAATTTATTTACTATAACATAGGGTTTTTACAAGTTGCCGGGCTTTCTTTTATTTTTTTCCTATGCCTGGGTTGGGTTTGAACTAGTTTTAACTGCGTGCACCTGGTTTTAACACCGATACCCGCGTTCACCAGCCGACTTTGCGGCTGTGCTAGTTATTGCCATTCGGCACAGTTATTGTCATTCGGCACCAACAGATTACCGATTCGATTGAATCCTTTTGAACGCAACTGAGCTCCAAGCAGCAAACAATCACGAGTATAGGTAAGTGTTAGGAATTTAGAAAGGTTTTCTTCAACCACTACTCCTGCCGTGGAGACCAGCCCATCCACCTGTATGCATTTCTCATGCGATGCTCTGCCAAGATTCGAATAGTGTATCTCAGGCAATGCTCTCAATGTTCTTCCGTCCCCATTGCGAACTCCGCAATGGCTCCTGATTTCAAGCATGTTCCGTGGCCAATGATATCAGCAAGGCCAACGATTGGAAATCCCAGGTACCCCTGCGTTGATGTGCGGGTCGAGGGTAAGGAATATCCGTTCTGGCAGGTGATTGGACCACCTAGCCCAAGACAATAATTTGATCTAAAGTTATGCATAATACGCTTGGAAGAGATGACCTGGGGCATCCACATCAGTACCTGTATGGGTACCCATCTTCATCTCAGAATTGTTTGCAATATACCCATTTTTCATGCTTCGGACCATCCAGCGATAATGTTGCAGCCCTTCTCAAGAGTCCGAAATAGGCATATCTTCTCTGTATGCATGAGATATGTCTCAAATTCTATCTTGGTCCCTTGAAGTAGAAATACCCACATCACATTTTACTGAATCATACCCAGGGTGAGCTTCTGATGACGAAACTATACCTAAAATCGATGCATAACGAAGCCCAATTAGGAGCACATAAACAATCTGTATGAACATCGTTGCTCTGTAGCTCAAAACGATGCTTGGGTCAGTGATTGGCTTACGCTGCCTCTCTGGTGATCTCCCTCAGCCTGTTCCTCGATGGGGCATTTCACTTCTTCTGGCCCTCCCAGCCAAGCACTCAAGTCATCGGCGTGAACTTCCATCACATCATTCTTCACCTTTAGGAAAGTTGTGTGGAAACGTCATTATCATTCTCAAATAAATTCCATAACTTAATCCTATCATTGTTGACCCCTAGGAAAGTTATGCATATACCTCATTATCATTCTCAACTAAATTCCATAAGTTGATCATGCTCTACAGTCCAGAGAGCAGAGAGCGATAGTTAGAGAAGGAGATACTTTATTTCCAGAAGTGCGCTAGTAGTGGGAAGAGTTGAATATAATTTGCAGATCATATTATCATGGACAATATTCTAGGCTGATGTGCAATGCTTCTTATCGGGTTTATGCTATTGTATCAATTCCTAGCTCCTGAAATTCCACTGTATGAGGCTACCAAATTAGAAGTTACAGAATTTGATATAGGCCTTCATGTTATAAGGAATGTCTTAAAACAAAAATCCAACTTTTCAAATATTTAATACTAGACAAATAAGTCTTTCAACATTGCTAACTTAACCTTTTTCATGTTTTTAATTGCTTAACATGGAATCATGGAATCCATGTAAGTTCCATTTACTTTAACATGGCACCTGTGTGTTTTATTTACCACGGAAAAAAGGAGTGTCTACAAGGTTCTAATTTTTACTTTTCAACAGCATTGGAGAAATAATCCAGCTGACTCTACGTGACTCTTCCCTCTGTTATTGAAAGATGAGTGCCAAGAAGGTTTTAAAAATTCCAGTCTAACAGCAAAGTTGTCGATAAAACCATTATTCCCCTTAAGATAAAAAAAAAAAATTCCCCAAACTTCCTTTAGACAAGTAAGTCCAATTAAAATACAGCCAAACGTGATGCCAAATATAATTCTCTCCTACAATGTCCGAGATTTAGCCTCAACTTCTCAAGCCTCAACTATCCATAATTTACCTCAATTTTCTTTACGTGCTTGTAACATATATTTTTTATATTTATGTGACATTGAAATTTTGACAAATTAATCAATGGTTGTTTTGCATTTTTAATAGTCTTCATTGTTTTAAAGATAAAAGATGTAAAATTCAATACATAGTTGGTTTGAAAATATAAAGGTATTAAAACACATTACATCCAACTAATCTAATTCCACGTACATTATTTCATAACTTGAAAAATCAAACTAATCCACAGTAATGCAACGTAAATGATTTAATAACTTAGAAATCAAACTAATTCACAGTAAATCATTTCATAACTTAGAAATAAAATCCAATTAATAATATGAAAAATTAAGGCAATATCTTCTTTGTTAGGAGACTTTAATACTAAAACTGCTATCGATCAATCTATTATTTTAAGTAATGACTCTAGCCTTAATAGATGAGGATCTTGTCTTAACTAACATTTATAAAAAAAGCTATGAAGACCCAAGAGAATTTGTTTGGTACTAAGTTAATCAAGCTTTGTAGTTCTCAATAGTTAATGATTTGCAATGGTCTAAAGAAGTGGCCAAATTCTAATAGGATGACTTGTATCCATGGTCTAGGTAGCAGTGTTCCCCATATTCAACCAAATAGTAAACTTTGATATTTTAGATGACCAAACTTTGATATTTTAGATGACCACGAACCTCACTCTGATCATAGACCTCTAACCCTAACTCTCAACTTTTCCATGCACAAAAGTTCCATAGAGAAGAACTCTGTGAGCCAAAGGCACTTACTTCTTTTTGACAAACAAAAATTTGATCTCTTCTTAAAAGACTTAAGCAATTCTTTAAAACTCACATCGTATCGAATAATATTGAAGCTAACTATCATAATTTTACATCAAACTCTCTAATTCAATTAACAATTTCTCTATTGAGGTGCTACATAAAAAGAAAAACAATACAACTAACCCTTGGTACAATAATGAATAAAAACCTTAATTAAATGAAAAAAAATACTATATACAATGAAAGAAAAACTAGCTTTCGCACCTATTTAAGATACATTCTATTCAATTCTAAAGGTAGATTTTACCTCGTTAAACTAATGAAAGAAATATGATTCCCTTAAGGATTGGAATTTCTACCTTAAAAATATGTATGAATCCCCTAAAATATGTATGAAAATATTTTGACACTATGCCCAAGACTAACCTCTAGAATAGGTTATAGGAGCTTAAAGCACCTTTCGACTTAAGAGTTGTTGCAGTAAGGCTATATGAGAAATTCGTTTCCATGATTAGGAGCATTGAGGGTTGTGTAATATAGGATTCAAGCAAGGTTTTCCCCTATCCCCTATCCCTACCCCATACTAGTATAGTCATCATCCTCAAATGTTATGATAATTAAATCTGAAATGATCACCTACAATACTTTTGTTTATGAAAACAATAGCATGGAGGAAGTTATTTCGTGCAAGTATCTTGGAATCGATATCCACCACAAACTCAATATGAGATATAACATTGAAAAAAGGATAAATGGAAGGTGGAATGCTTATTATGGGCTAAAAAAAACTTGTAAATCAATAGACCTTTGGATTTCAGATAAAATAAACTCCTCTTTCACACTCGTGTCACACCAGTTATCTTATATTGATGTGATGTTTTGGGTTGCAGTATATTTAGAGAATCCTAGAGAAAGATATAACAGATCCAAAAGAAATTTCTAACTTATAATCTCAAAATTAAGGGAAATACAACCTATCATATCCTCCTCAGAGAAGCAATAATTCCCCCCATTAAGATAATTTCTATGATTATGTACCTAACATACAATAACAATATAAACAACATGGATGACAAGAGGCTCCCCAAAATTTCTTCAAACTCTAACCAAAACCACCATCGACACAAGAAAGGATGGCATAAATTTGTCAAATCTTAGATAAATCATTTTGGAATACAAGAAGAAACCATCACGCATAATATTTATAATATTACAAATATTATCACTTCTAAATTTAAGGAGAATATGCAGTGTGATAAAGAATTAGTGGATAAAAGGAAATAAAGATACAATAAGGAAGTTGTCAAATCTAATTTAGAAGATCAAAATTACCTATGTTTTTAAAAGTGCAAAGAAGAAAATGAAGATTGTTAAAATAATAAGAAATTATCATGAGATACATAGTAAAAATGGGCATTGGACAACTCCCAAAACACCATGGGATGAGATACTCTGTCACCTTTGTGACACTAAGTGGGTAGATGATGAAAACCACTTCCTCTTGGATTTCCCTACCTATACCCATATTAGATCCCAATTTAAAAATATTTACCACATTACCAACCTTCCTAATCTCCTAGGTCATCAAAACTATGGTGATCTTGCAAGACTTCTCTCCGTATTTTTTAGCATAAACATACAATTTTAAAGAAATTTAAGTAATCTCCTACCTTTTTAAGGTATAATAGGCCAATTTGTCTTAGTAGACATTAATCATAATCATCATCATCATTATAAGTGAAGACTACAAAATAAAAATGAAATATTTTTTAATAAAGTACAAAATAATATATTTTTGATACTTAAAAGACAAAAACCAAATGAGGAGACTGAGAAACGATGTAATCAATTTGGATTTCTGTTGGTCAATATGTAAATATTGATCATAACGTTTTTCCTTTGATATGATCGGTTTTACATTTTGGCTCATATAGTAGATATGCATTTATGCACTCTTAAGAACATACCAAGATTTTATCTCTCACACAATTAAGAGAAGAGAAAGTGTCAACTTAATAATAATGGCGCAATTTGAAAATGACAATCTATTTTTGATATGAATGATGGATATATATGCGATGGATTCAGGGTGATTGTTGATGTGATGTAATAATTAATTTTTATTAAGTTGTGTTTGGTTGTGAAGAAGAAAAGAAAAATAGCACAATGAACCGATCAACTCATTTTATATCCCTAACTTCTTTTCTTTTTACTTCTAATTATAGTTTCTCCTGGGGAATATTGTTACATAAAAGATTTTGTATTTTATTCTTATGATTCATGTTGTTCAATTTTTTTTATTTAGGAGATCGATGGAAGGAAAAAAATAATAGTGAATTGATCAATTCAAATATATGCAGTAATCCTTATTTTCTATGTTCTTTGTATTGTATTCTTATGATTCATGTTGTTCAATTTTTTTTTATTTAGGAGATCGATGGAAGGAAAAAAATAATAGTGAATTGATCAATTCAAATATATGCAGTAATCCTTATTTTTTATGTTCCTTCCTTGTAGGATTTAAATAGTTGTGTAGATATTAAAAAAAAATGTTGAAATTATTAATCTCTATCTTGAATTTCATTTAGTTTATTTTATCATTTGCAATAGTTATCAAAGTTAGTGGAAACACCATCCCTAAGGATATCCCATCACATCATCTGCATTGCTAGATCATACACCCCTAGTCTCCTAGAGAATTTGTAGAAGCATCCAAGGGAGAGGGTATGTAATGTCTCCAACTACTACTAAATTACTCTATTTTAATTTAACATTTAAATCGTCAATAATTATGTGCGTGTATAGTTTCACATTAACTATGACAAGTTTCATGCTCAATGTACCATATTAGTGAGTATATTTAACTAATAGTCATAGGCATAGCATGACAATACAAGGAAATCTACGGCATACAAGACTTTTCCTTAGTTATATTTTTTCTCAAACAGTTAAATAATCTCGAAATCATCACATGCATTATTCTTATGTTCACCTACTATTATGTTACATATGCATTGATCTTGAAAACTATTCATACTTATTTCTCATGTTAACTATTTATTTTGAGCATATTGTCATGGACCTGGGATCTTGGTATTGTTGATATTAAGGTAGTTGTTGGAGGTATTAACCAACATATGTAACCTTTGACTATAATAGAATATTTTGGAAGAAAGAGACACCATATACATATGTGTGAAAACCCTGGAAGACAGGTCGACTCAATAGAATAAGTAATATTGAAGTATTATATGTAGAAAATGATAGGTTGGCCCTTCTTGAAGAGACACATGCTCACCTAGCCAGATTAGTATAAATAGAGGATGACTTGGCTCATTTGTTCACTCACTCACACACTCTTGGTCACCCAGAAACAATGCACAAGTTTGGAGGAGGAGGAGAAGCAACTGCAGTTCTACAATTGTATGTTCTTCAATCTTTTTGATACTTTCTTTTATATGCTACCCTTGGAGAAGGTGGGATGACTTGGTTATCTATTGGTTATCGTGTGACTTCCTAGAGTCATTATTTTTGTCAAAGGTTAAGTTGCTCGGGGGTGGCTTTATGCCTATGGTTTGGTGACAATGGTGTAGAATTGTCTATGGTTAAACGAGTACATAAAACATTATTCTAACAGGTTATGGGCCCACACCACCTTCAGGTTAGTCTAACCAGTGGAAGGTAGCATGGAAATTATTTTTTAAGCTCGTTGTGGCACCAATTGCAGCTGAAACTAGGGTTTCTGATTTTGCCACTGTAGCAAACCCTAATCCAACTCTTTGGGCACCTTCAACGATGCATTGGACCCAATTTATGGATATTCTAGTGCAACCTAGCCTAGCGCACCCTCTACTGCACTCATCCAGCAAAAACATCAAGTTTGAGTTTTTTGGGTCAAATTTAATGTTTTATTGGTCAAAGTCAAAGGTTGACTGGTCAAAGTCAAAGTCGAGAGATGAATTTTGGTCAAAATTATTTTTTGTGGTAAAAGTTGAAATTTTAGGGTTTCTATCTTGTTCTAATCATCAAACCCTTTTGATTCATTTTATAACCTCTTTTTGTCAAGATGGTGCCTAGTTTCAGAATAGAAGACGAGCTGAATGATACTACAAATTTCAAAGGTATGACTTGTATATTATTTTCAAGTTATATCATCTAACAAAGAATGAGTGTGTTTGAAGTGTATGTACAAGAGACCTTGTCCAAGCACCAAATTCAGTACATTCATAGGAATAAGTGCACCCTCCCTAGTAGTGAATACTCTGGGTTTGATTATTTAAAATTGATATGTCTCTAGCTGTTATGGGATTATTATGATCTTACTCTACATCTTGATCTCTTGAATTTATGATAATTATACTAACCCATTAATACTAGAGATACACTTGTTGATCTCCTCTTTAAGAGATATTCTTGTTCTTATGTAAATGATTATTTCTTACGAGATGGATTTGATCTCATTTAGGAGATGCTCTTGGTTACTGACCTAGAGTCAATGAATGATATCTTCCATAGAGGACACGATGGATATTTTTTTGTTCTTGCTTCTTTTTTTTGGCAGGTCATAAGAGATAAATATGAGAGGGAGTCAGAATCAAAGGGATTCAATGATCAAGCAAAATAAATTATATTTTCGTGACACTTTTCATAATGAAAAGGGGCATGCAGTAGACGAAAGTGTGGTTCGAGGATTCACTCAGATAAAGGGAGTTGATCTCAGAGTTTGAGATGAAGGATCTTGACTATATCGGAAGTGTGGCTGACACGAGATGAGATATTCATTAAGGAGACTGAAGAGGTTTATTATGATGGAAAGGTAGTCCATGGCGACACCTATGACGACACATGTGAGGAAATTGTGTGACGGGATAAACATTTTCTTTATAGAGAGCACCTTCTGCCAGTATATGGTTGAGCGATAACTGTATTATTGGGTTACAACACAACATGAAGGTACCTATGTTGTGGTACAAATAGATATGATTGATCTCTGATGGTGAAGTATGGTTTTCTGGATATGCAATTTTTGGATTGGAAGTGCAAAAGACAGATCTAGCACATGGGGTGCTACTTCAGCTTGGGATCGAGCAAGATTTCTAGACAAGCAGGGAATCATAATCTATAGCACTTAGTCATATATCATAGACAATGATGAAAAATATGAAGAAGGGTGGATTTTTTAAGGATCTTGCAGGACTTCATTAGAGACATGGTGCATGAAGGGGAAGTGAGGCTCGATCGCTTATCCATAGATGAGTAGATAGATGAAATTTTCACTAAGCCTCTCTCTGGGAGAAGCATGAAAGGAATGAAATTTTTTCCTTGGGGGAGTATTGATGATTGTAGAATCATTCTGATATTCCAATATTGATTAGACGAACTTAATCAAGTGGGAATAGGCCCAAATGTAATCTTTGACGGACTGATGATTTAAGCTGCTACTAAATCTCCTATGTGTGAATTGCATCAGGCCTTGAAACTCTCACGAGTAGGTGAGTGGTTATCTCACAAGTAGGTGAGTAGCCACGATAAGCATCAGGCCAACTCTATCTCCATAGGAACTAGGCTGCACACCAGGGGAGATAGGGAACATCTACATCCAGACTAGATGTGGCCAGACGTATTATTCAACAGACTGAAGAATTGAGGTTCTTGAGGTGTAATTCGACATGTGCAATAACATAGAGATGAATGCATTCATAGAGTGATCCTATGAGAGGATCACCATGTGGTTTTTGTGGATTTGATGTGGTTATAATTATTGGCATGGGACGAGAATGACCCAAGGTGCTAGACACATGTGTCTGATAGCATCAAGATAAATACATTCACAGAGTGATCCTATGAGAGGATCAACTATGAGGTGAATTAGGATTTGATGAGGTCATGATTCTTTTCATGGGACAAGAATGACCCAAGGTTCTAGACACATGGTGATGGATATATATCATCAATATAGCTAAATGAGGCTCATGGATATTGTGATGATATTTTTTGATACCAGATGATGCTCATAGTAATGATGATACTCACGACATGGGTGTAGCCATGGGTGAGCATGTCATGCAGGTGTATCTCGTGACGATGAAGGTGACACAAATTACGAGGTGTAGCTCTAGTGTTCTCTGACTGGTTGTGGCTCCTAGACGAGATTGACTAGTCCACATGGGTGTAGCCATGTATGATGTAATGATGCTACTAGTAGCATGGTCTGTGTAACCATGATGAGAGGATCATGGCATAGCGAGCAAGGCTATGAAGACCATAAGGGAACATCATGGTTAAATACATCCCTAAACAAGGGGGAGTGTTTATATCATGGTAGATGCGGGAGGTATTAACCTTCATGTGTAACCTTTGACTAGAATAGAATATTATGGAATCAAGAGAAACCCTAAACAGATGTGTGAAAACCCTGGAAGACACATCGTCTCAGTAGAATAAGTAATATTGAAGTATTAGATGCAGAAAAGGATAGGTCAGCCTTTATTTAAGACACACCTAATCACCTAGACATATTAGTATAAATAGATGACATCTTGGCTCATTTTTTCACTCACTCACACACTCCAAGTCACCCGGAATCAATGCATAAGTTTGGAGGAGGAGGAGCATCAACTGAAATTGTACAATTTTCTAGTTTTTAGTCTTTCTCATACTTCTCTTGTGCACTACCCTTGGAGAAGGTGCACTCACTTGATTATCTATTGGTTATGGTGTGGCTTCCTAGAATCATTCTTTCTTTCGAAGGTTAAGGTGCTCGAGGGTGGATTTATGCCTATGGTTGAGTGATAATGGTGTAGGATTATCTATGGTTGAACGAGCACATCAAACATTATTCTAATGGGTATAACCTCGTATACTCCAAGGTGAATTTCAATCTCTTACTGGTAATAGGATCCATGTGTGATAATTGTTTTGAAGACTTATTCTAAGATTCCATAGTATTTTTATGAAACTAAAGGTCAACCAATTTTAAGTGTTAATATGTGTACTTGGATCCAAATTTTAATACTTAGATTAAATTTATTTATCGTAGATCATTAATATATGTGTTTAGACACACAAACACATATATATATCTATAAAATCTTAACCATTTGAAACAAGTTTAGCATCATACATGTTCATAAGTGTTACTAGACACATTTATCCTACCATCCAAGTTATACATTGGGGACTAATCCCTTTGTTATTTTGATTGCAACTTAGACATTATACACGTCATGTTTTTCACTATCAAACTTAGGCTCACAAGGATGTACCTGACACCTCCTTCCAAGCTTTGGATTCATATGGAATATTAATAGCATGATGTGTCGACCCTCCAGTTTACAAGCTATAACTAGGCCATAGACAACCACGTCATGATGTTGTTGTAGTCGACTGACAACAATACACCTAACATCATACATCTACTTTACCACTATGGAAATTTGAGCTTTATATCATACCACTCTTCCAATTTCAATTGTGAAACAACGATTTATGGGGTTTTCACACTTTTTTGACTTAGGGTTTCATAGAGTCATGGAAGATGTTTGTATTACAACATAATCCTTACACGAGGTCTACACAAAACGGTTATAGTGACACTTATGGGATTAATATTTATTAGTCCCTGCCTTTAGGCTAGGGAGTATAGTAATCAATTCATTGTTTATTAGCACTGGGGCACACAGTTCAATATGTTTTAAACCAAAGTTTGGAAAATCATCGTATCAAATCCTCACAACAATATTTTTAACCAATAAAAAATTTTGAAACCTTATTTGGCCTCATATCGAAGCAGAAAGCTATTTTGAGTGAAACAAACTTAGGAAACATGACATGTCTTTAAAGTATATGTGGTAAAGGTGAATTAATGTTAAGTTTGAAACTAACATTAGTTCAAAACATTAAATGTTTCGAGCTATTCATAATCCATAGTCCATACTCAATATCCCATATTCGTTTACATCTCCGCGTGGCAAAAACCGACAACAACTTCCATGTGTGTAACATGCAATAACAACAACTGCTTCACCGGGTGTAGGAGCTGAAACTTGGAAATTGTATCACCATTACTCTAGAGAGGTAGTTGTATCATGCTTTAAAATCAGAAGTAAACCTGAAAGAAACTTGAGAGCTAGTACCTGTTATGAATATTGAATCTCAATCTGCAAACAAAGAGTGACTTTATATAGGATATCAACATCAGATGGAGAGTGACTTTGTACAGGATCTCAGCAGCCTGCAAGTTCCATTGCCATTAAAGGTTTCATGTTTCCGTTATAAAAATACTTTGTTTATATTTCTTTGTCATCTATCTCAGTGAATCCACATGTTAATGCCTAAACCAAACCATACTAATCCCTATTTCTATCAACATTCAGTTATTATAAATCTATGAAATTGAAATCTCTCTTTCTAAATCACATCCACTTCTCGAAATTAAGGCATCTGGTCATTCTCTTCATTATACAAGTCTCTAGACCATCGTTCTCTGGAAAAAACAACTAGAACTAGGTTGT
The DNA here is from genome assembly GCA_000966675.3 of Picea glauca. Classification (NCBI taxonomy): domain Eukaryota; kingdom Viridiplantae; phylum Streptophyta; class Pinopsida; order Pinales; family Pinaceae; genus Picea; species Picea glauca. Next base: position 314,091 of record JZKD02S0189610.1, on the reverse strand, counting down.
ATTTCCGAATGCTTTGTTTGCTTGTAGTCATTTCATAAAGCATCGTACATCTCTTTGAGCTTTGTTTTATGCCTGAAAAATAGAAAATGTAAGAGATTATGCTTTTTTTTTACGGAAATCATGAAACGAAATAGACATGCTTTCACATATGTGTTATATTTTATTGTCTTTAACGATTTTCAGATTTTCTCTTTTACCTGGACTTCTCAACATATGTTTTCTTGAAGTTCCTCTTTGTCTTTGGTTGGGCTTTCAAATTCTTACTGTATCATTTGAATGAGATCAAAAGATCAAGTTCAAACGCTACTGTAGCTCAAGTTCAAGCTAAAAATCTATGTATTAGAGAAGATGTTTAACCTCCAAAACAATTGATTTCCTTATAAAAACCTGATCATATCATTTATATATTTTAGTATAGGCTTGGATAGATTTACCTCAAATGGAGAAAATTTTGATAAACAACCAACTTTTGGGAAATCAACAACATCAACAGACTGTGATTTGGGGTGTTGTAATGTTCACATTATGCTTTTCCAGCCTGTGCTCCATAAGTTCTTGACATCGTTGCTTGCTCTTCCCAGTAAATATGAGGCAATCTTGGTCCATTTGTTCCCCAACTTTGCTTGGATTTCTAGTACAATTTTTTCTTCCTTCGGAGAGAATTTTCATCCACTTTTACATATATATAAATGCAGTTGATTAAAATGAGATAAAAATTCGAAAAGAAATAGTTGGTACTACTCAAATTCCACACAATGTCACATGATTGATCGATGACTGAAAGTCTAATAGAATTAGTTAAGCACAGTGCATCAACTCAGTCCTGGATGATTATAGCTGTTGTGTACATTGTGTTTTTCCCATATCTACATGATCTTATATGCTTAATTGACATATTTGAAGTTTCATTTTTAAGAATATTTTAACTATTTGATATTTTTTTTTCTTTTCTAAGAATGAGAAGAGATGAAAGGATACAATAAGTTAAAACCATATCAATAAGACATAATTTTCAGTGGGGGGACTCCTACCATGGCCATATACACACATAATAATAATGATGAAGAATTAACTTACAACACCGGTGATTTATTCCATGTGTAAATTCCACAGGTAGGAATTTAAAAGTAAGGATAAAAAGAGGGAACTACTTGAGTTCATCCATTCATCAATTGGATTTAGGTAAACCGCTTGATGAGGCTATCATTAGCTAAGATATGAGGCGTATCAACTTCCAAACTTGAATGGATCTTCCACTACCTAGATTTAAAGCTTTAAAGTTTTTTTGTTTTATGAAATTGACAAAAATTGGTCGCAAACCAGACTATTGAATCAGTGCTTAAGATTATATCGGCATATTCAGTGCCT
>JZKD02S0189610.1:291722-304468 GCA_000966675.3 Picea glauca | reverse complement strand
AATTTAAATGAATTAGAATACCTGAATCCATTTTGCTAATTAAAATGCTCTGTTCCTCTTGCAGAACAGAAACCCTCCTCAACAGCAAGACAACGAGCCTTCTCACACAGAAAACATCAGCTGTAATTCACTGCTCAGACTGGAAATCGATTTCTCTCCCTTACCCTTTGTTCATGCGCCTTCAGATCATTTAGATGGGTATTCTGAAGGTTCTTTTTATAGGCAGAGAGGGGACCGGTTTCCCCAAGAATGTTATACTCCACCTGTCCATCAAGGTAGGATATTCGACACGGTTTCAAAACTGTTACCAAGGGTTTCGGCTGCCAACACATCCGGCTGCCAACACGTTCCGTCTGTTCATATGGGTCAAAAAACTGATTTAATAAATTAGTCTTACATATAAGTGTCCTGGCCATCCGAGGGAAACATGATGCTCCCCACTTTGTGAATTTTCTCAAACCCTCGATGATATTCATGTCGCTCGTGTAGAGAAGCTGCTCGACGACGTGGTTAGCTTCGAGTTGGTCATCCGGAGTCATGCGCTTCAAGAGAAAAACCCGCTCAGTAACCCTGGAACATGTTAACTTACAGAAATGACATATGCAAAGGTAGATGAACATTGCAAGGAAAATGGACAAAATGCATTTTCAAAAAAGAACACTTGTAACTTCGAAAATGGCATGCACATTATACTAGGAACAGGGGTAACATCAAAATGTACAGCATTAAAAAGACATGTAAGCATATCAGCTAGAGGTATGACGTTCTTATATGTCAATTAATTAGACCAACTTATAGTAGATAAGAGAGGACATTGTGTCCTAGATCCAATCTGGTTTAACATGAGCTCAATTAAAATGATCAATCGGATCAGTTTTGAAGAAAACACTTAGTTATTATATCTTGATTAATTAGACCACCTTCTAAAAGATCGAATCCATTTTTTCTTGATACCTACTTGCTAGTCTCCTTCTTGGTGCATCAGTCGGTCATATCTTAATATCTCGACAACCTCGGCATAGACCACCACCTTCTAACAGATCGAATTCCTTTTTTGCTTGATACTTTCTTGTTGGTCTCCTTCTTGGTGCATCAATCCGTTATATCTCAAGAACTCAGAAACCTTGGCAGGGACTTGTTTCCTTTGCAACCCCTCTTGTTTAACATGCGTTGAGATCATTTTCACATTTTTCTTGGTTCATATTTTAACTCATTCTAAAGTCTAAATCTTGTTTTTTGATGTGGATTTACAGGTTTGAATCACCACCAAAGATACACACTCAGTATCCAATATATATTTGGAGTGTACAATCTTGGATAAGTGTTATATCTCGTTCTCATTTGATGAAATACATTTTCTTACCACAATAAAAATTATATAAATAAAAAAAACTTGGTCTTGTTTTTTGTCAGGGTCGATGCCTCTCTTTGGAAGGTTTTCCTTGCAACAAACCCCAAACACCAGGTATATTCATTCTCGTGTTTTAACCATGAAAAAAAAAAGAATATATAGTCTGTTGGAGCCGCCTTTGTTTTTTCTAGCCCGTCTCAAATTTCATGTCTTAATGCTCGAAATCGAAAGATGGTTTTTGTATTTTCCATCTGTAGTTTCAAAATCTCTGAAGTCTTATCACGCGAGTGGAAATAGTTATTGTACTCTCGAAGCGAGTTCTACTTTTCGTCAAATATTTTTCCCTCCTTTGTTCTACCTCGGGATTTTGTATGTCGGATGCTATAGATCACATAGTTCACAAGTCCCGAACAACGAAACGACGAATTCGTTTTAAGATTTTACCCAGGTCAGTAACGAGAGTAAAATTTTCCTAAGTCATGGTTAAACATCATCGGGTTTTTGCGTCTCAGTGTTTACTAAATCCAAAATTCTTACTGTCATAACCCCAATAGCCGAAACCACGAATTTCTTGCTTTAGTAACCTGTGTCAAGGTTAAAGGTAAAAGCTTAGCCGTGGTTAAGTTCTGTCGGAAATTCACAACTCGGTGTGTTCTGTTTTAAAAAGATACACTGTCAAAGCCCCGAGTCGCGAAGTCCTGATAAAGATATGAACATAATTAATTAAACACTTAATCCGATTTTATCCTCCCTTTTAATTAACACATATCATCACGATCTCGTGGTTTCGCAACTCAGCATGCAAACTTCCCGGCAGCTATACCTTCGAAGCTTCGAGTCACGATATGGAGATATAAATAATTATGTAATTAATTAAGCACCTAATCACAATTATGTTTTTATTAACCAAAGTCAATCATCGCAATTTCGGGTGTTAGAGGTTCAAAGGGTTAAAGCCAAAAATTCTCAATACAACGAGTACCGAAAGATTAATTAACTTTGGTAAAACCGGATTAATTGAGCTAAACCAGTATCTCCCATGATTTGATGCATGCACAGTTTACGAGGCAATCTTAATATTTCCTTACACCAACTGACATTTCGAACCGCCAAAATTTATGGCATTAATTAGAAACAAGGCAAATCGACAAATGAAGATTGGGTTTTTATTGCTAAATTTATTTTTAAGCATGATTTGACCGATCTATTCTTAAAAAGTACCGAGTTTTCCAATATATAGAGTTATTATTCGTTATAACAGATTCATTTTGATATTACGCAGAGCACACTTTCTCAGTGACCTAATTTCTGTATGTATACATATTTTTATCACAGAAAAGCTAAAGCAGGATCTCCCATCATGGCCCCGTGAAAAGCGTCTAAAGACAACATTGAGGTTTCAGGAGAAGGTTCGGACAATGTTGTTGATACTTCAACTCGAAGTGTCGATTTTGTCCCGAACTGGTCATTCGTTTATGATGTTCTACATGCCGAATTAGTGGATTATTCTGATGATTCCAGTGACAATGAAAAAGATGACATAACCACCAAATATAAGATTGTCATTCAATCGAGAATGCATAAAGTAGCATCCAGGCCACGACTACTCTCGTACTATGATATAGTCCAGTGGGCATTAGACCATGTGGACATACCAACCAGAACCATCATCAATGAGCAGAAGGTAACCATCGGGACTTTCAGACCCGAACAACTACATGCTATGTACAAGTTGCCCACCGTGTCCGACCTTACGTATGATGCCAAATTCTTGGAGAAGTTCAAACAGAAGGAATGTTTGCAGTATGACAAGACTATGTCCAGCTTAATCAGAGATTGGGTTTCACACCCTGCGAAGTTCAGGGCAGACCGTAATGGTATATATTCAATAGCTTCCTTGGAACCACAGTTCAAGTATATAGCTATGATGACCTGTAGATTATATGGGAGAGAGGACACCTCACATTTCTTTCTTCAATGGGTGCCTCTAATACATCAAGTCACCAAAGTTTGTTCCTTCAATTGGGAGAAAATGTTGTCCGATAGTTTGACCAATCGGGTTACAGAGTATCGGGTGCAGAAAGAGAACAAAAATATTTCTTCATTTTTTTATGTCCGCATACATTATGGATGTCATGTGATTTCTAACACCCTTTCCCTTAATGAGCTAGAGTTGGAATCCAGCAAAGGTTGAGCCCATCCATGTCTATCATTCAAAATTGTGGGAAAACAAAGCGACATATTTCGTATATGAAATCTTTAACTGGGTAATGGTACCGCTGTATGTCACTATTTACAGCCACCCGCCACCCAGGATCTCGGACAGTATAGTGATGAATTTGAGCTGTATAGCTGACTGGTATGTAGAAGCCGAATTCTCATATCTTAGAGTTTTTGGGGCTTCTGTTCCACCGCATGCATTGTCATTATTCATCCTCGACAAGCTGGCTTGTCGTGAGGTTGCTAGAAAAACAATAATTGGTGGCATAAGTAAGGAGCTTAAGGGATACTCAAAGAAGGTATGGCCACCTTTTCCTATTCATTAAATTCATATTCTTTGTTAGATTTTGGGTATGCTAAAGTTGAGGCAGTAGCCCTGGAAGACCTAAAATTGGTCCTTATTGAATTTAAGAAGCACGATCCGCAAAGGGTTGTGAGTAATCATTTGGCTAGTTGCGGACTCAAGAGATTCGAACCCGAAAATTCACCCTCAGATGACATTTTCCAAGGTGCAATATCTTCTGCCAAAGTTTTTTTATTCGATACAAACCCTGGCACCTGAAGAGAGGGCCGATGTTATGAAATTCCAAGAACATCAACGCAGTTATCTTCCCACTGTATTATGGGGTGAGAATCTGAGTACGGCGGAGGTAAAACAAAAAGATGTTGAAGGCTCCAAAGATGCGACACTTAGTCAAGAAAAACACCAGGATGGGGAAGAGAAAACTAAGAGTCTGAAAGTAGAGATAAAGACTCTCGACCCACCGAAAAAGCAGACTCTGGTTACTACTCCGAGATAATCAGCTAAGCAAATCGGAGATCCTATCGCATCCATTACTCCCTTGCAGTCTACTCAGGGAAATATTGATGCAGGGTGGATTTTAAATGAAGAATTGAGGCCTATAAGGGTGGAAGAGCTCCCTCCAAATGAGTTATTCTTTGATAAGAAGAGAAATGTTGTGGTAAAGAGATAATTCTATCAGGAAGGAGAATCGACAGCCAAGAAATACAAAGTATTAATGGATGGGAAAGACAAGAAGAATGAACAGTTCACGACGGAAATAGTTGGGACATTAGGGGCATATGCCACAGCGAATCAATTTTCAGTCGGGGTTTTGAAAAACCAGCTGAAATGAAAAAATCGCCTCATCAAAAACCTAGAAGCCAGACTAGCCATAACAGCGGTGGCTGCCAAGGACCAGACGAGTGTAGGGATAGAACAAGCAAGGTTGGTTGATAAAAGTGAGATATAGATTCTCAATACTAAGATCGAACAAGTAGAGCTGGTGGTTCGAAATGGTCAGATATAGGCGGGCCATAAAAAATACTTGATCGAACAACTACAGGCTAGAGTGGAAATCGCCGAAAGTAAAGTTATAAATAACAGGATGTTCCAGTCCTAGGCAATGGAGATTCGGAGCAGAGTTTTTGTGGCCCAGCAAAATTTACTCGCCAAGGTAGAGGTGATTCGAGACAACTGCTTACTTGTTAATCATGTTTTGGAAAATTTATCTGTTAGAGAAAGAGAAGCTAGAGCAACACGGGTCACTTTTCATGAGGCTGTGATAGCTACAAACAACATGGAATCAGGAAGTACTCCCAGGTTTCCCATTTCAGAGAAAACCAGAGAAAATATTCTATTAAAAGAATGGGAGCACAACATCTTAGAAGGTAAGCTGCAAGCCAAGAGAGTAACGAAATCCTTAGAAGAGGCTTTTAGTTCTATAGACAGTAATCTGTTAGGCATTGATAGCAAAGGTAATGCCGAGGCATTAATTCAAATGAATATGGCGAAAATCTCACTTGATTTAAATGAAAAAGAGGAAAGAGATTCGGTCGAGATCTCACAAGTGACTATGGTAGACATAGTCCAAATAGATAAATGTATGATTAAACCAAGTGTAAAATTGTGCGCTATCGACATCATAGACAGACAGATGGAGCCAATTGTCAAGCAGATTACTCTTTTGGAGCCAATTGTCAAGCAGAATCATCAAGGTTGATATCTCGGCTGGTGGAAAGATGTGTCACCTGTACCGAGCATGCATGAGGACAAGCTTTTGGCACAAAATAAAGACAGAGAGGAAGAAATGGAACGATTACTCTCTTCCCTATCATAACTGAAAATTTTGCAATGATTGAGATTCCATATTATTGTAAAACTATATAAATATACCATAGAAAGAAAGAAAAAGGGCTGGACCTTTTTGTGTCGATTGTAATAGAGTTTTTCCATTTTGAGAGTTAATATAAAGCAAATCCGAAGATTCTCAATTCTGTCACGAATGTGTTAAAATATAACCGAGTTACGGGAAAGGGGCCTTTGATTTGCACCCCTTTTTCATTCCTGCAACTGTAAACTCTCTTTTATACGACCGAATTGAGATAGCACTTAAATTCCCCCTGAGGTTTTCTTATTTTACTATTCCTCCATGACTGTCCATGTATCAAGACAACCTAATATCGAACCTAGACTATCATATCAAACACATATTGCCTTAAACCTTTTTGATACTATTCTTAAAACAACCACTACCCGAGTTGAACTCAAAGGATCATGGGAAGTGATTGAACGGAATATAAATAGCCAGGAACAGTTGGAAGCTAGACAACGCCAACACATAAATCATCCCTAGTTTCCCTTGCTGAAGGTTGACGTTTCTTCTTTCTCTACCCTTTACTCACTTTTGGATGCCTAGACACTCTACTTCTAAGCCTTAAGTACATACTCTGGAATAACATCTTTTTAGCGCCATTGTCGAGGAACGAAGTTACGAAATATTTTTCCCTAGGAAAACTACATTTATTTCGTTGAAAGTGCCACCCTTTGATAGTGAACGAATATTGCACACCTCTTAAAGGCTTTCCAATATTTCACTTGGTGACTCCACGATTAATAATCTGGCATCCAGATGAAGGAATACCAGGCAAAACCGGGATGGTAAACAGACCACACCCGTTACCGACCCTGAGAAAATTTTAAAGACGATAGGATCTCTTAAGATGACCCCTACAGTCTATTAGCCTAAGTACCCACAACTAAAGACCAAAATTTCTTCTGAACCTTTGACTTCACACAACCCTCTCTTTGACACTAAGGATCCAACATTGAATTACTCTGAATTTAGAAGTGAAACTACTCTGATAACCCCTGCAGAACATAAAGGAAAAAGTCCTGCAGAAAATTTATATACTGTCGGTATATCATCGACTCTTCAGTTGAATTTCGCGACCCCACACAGTCTCGAAGAATATTTCACACATCCAGCTTCCACACCCATTGGTTCCCCCGACTACATCTCTTGCAAGTCCGAAGAGCCAAGCCCTCATATCCCTTGCTAGTCATCCTCAGATTTTTCACCCCGCGAAGAAAGTAAATATTCACTTTTAGTCTTTCAAAACCCCCTTTACAACTTTCCACTAATAACGATGGCAGCCACCGCAGGAGGAGGTGGAGAGGTTATCAGAGGAGGAGGGGGAAGAGCTCCTAGAGGAGGAGTTGGAGGAGCTCCTGGAGGAGAAGCTGGAGGCCAAGGGCCTGCCCACCCTCCCAGAGTGTTTACGAAAGTGGCAGGAAGATATGATCCCTTGGTATTTCCCGTTCCTCTACATGACCTTCCCAAAAATTATATAAAAAACTTGCCTAAATTCACTGGGGAAGGAGATCTGACTGCAACCGAACACATAAATTTCTTTGATCAATTCACAGACATCCTAGGTATCAAACATGAGGACATGTATTCGAGGCTTCTTGTCCAAACCTTCGAAGTTCAGGTCCAGACTTGGTTTCAGAGTCTACCTGTAGGATCTATCTTGTCTTATGATGCCTTGGAAGATGCTTTCCTTAGACAATGGGGTGAAAGAAAGGACCACCTATATTATTTAACCGATTTTGGGTCTTTAAGAAAAAAGAATTTAGAAACAGTTATAGAGTTTATTCAAATATTCAACAAGTTGTATAACAAAATCCCAGCCGAGGTTAAACTGTCCCAACCCGCATCCAAAGTAACTTCCGCAGGGGCTTTCGAGCTGGATTTTGCACTCCTTTTGCGAGAAAGAAGGGGAGAAACTCTAAACCGAATGCAATATGACGTTGTAGAAATTGAGTCAAATATGATGGCTTCTGGTAAGCTTAAAGCTAAAGTAGAAATGGGAAACCGAGAAACTAAACACTTTAGAGAACAAGCAGCACTGTGAGGGTCTAATAGATACACATATGACAAAGTAGACGATATGGCCAGGGTAATTAAGGAACTATCTAATAAAATATCCATAATGGAGCTAGAACACGCCAAAGCTGATTCTTTCACCAAAAAGGATTTCAAGAGGAACCCCAACCCCCTGTACCAGCAAAGACAAATACAAAACGAAGATCAAAAAATACAATCTCCCCTAAAGAATGAAAATTTTATAGGAACGAATGATCTCCAAGATTTCGGAGATTCGGATATTGATGTCACGAACTTCAGTGATGACTGCACACAACTGTATCTGACTAGAGAAGATTATGAAAAATCTCTAAACACTCAACAACCGTTGGTTAAGGGTGAAGAAAGAGATCATACTGAGCTTTGTGGCTCTCAACAAGAAACCCAAATGATATTGGTCGAGGTCCAACCTAAGTATAACTTGAGATCTAAGAGTAAGACCATTTCAACTACTCAACCTAAGAAAATTCTCCCAGGAGGTCAAACTTATGAGCCTACTCTGGAAGAAACCCTATTCCCTAACAACAAAGCGAAAGTAGTAAGCACACAAGAGTCCGAAGTGGGAAAAGTTGAGACCCAAGCATAAGGAATTGAAACAACTAATAAAATTATGCTTTCAATCAAGACCATGAGTAATAAAGTGGTCCAGACGAATAAGTTGGAAAGGAAGGATTCAGAAGTCCCAACTAGAGAAACAGACAAGGTGAGCAGAGTTTTCAGTTTTGAAAATGAGATAAATAAAATTAAGATACCAATCCCTATGGTAGAATTAGCAAAAAACCCAGTTTATCGGAAGCATATTACCAAAGTGATAGGTGTCTCAGACCTAGAAAGCCAGTCTGACGTTTTCAACACGGAAGATGATAAACCCAACATCACTTTCGGTCCACATTTTGAAGGGGCCAAAGACACTGTTGCTCCCTTTTATATCACCTTAAATGTATATGATCAACTGCTACATAATTGCATGTTAGACTCCGGAGCCTCCCATAACGTGATGCCTAAAATTATTATGGACAAATTAGGTCTCCAGATCACTAGACCTTACGGAGATATTTACTCTTTTGACTCGAGAAGAGTTAAATGTATGGGAATGATAAAGGATTTAATAGTTACCCTGGCACAGGACCCAGTTAAGAGTATCTTGATGGATGTGGTTATTGCTAATATTCCCCCTAAGTATGGCTTACTATTGTCTAGGTCATGGGGAGCCAACCTGGGGGGTTCTCTTCAACTGGATATGACGTTCGCCACAATTCCTGTGTTTGGTGGGAAATTTACTCGGTTGTACAGAGAGATGAGGCTAGCATATACAGTAAGCGACCCTCAAAATCCAAACAATTTTCCTATTTACATTGCATATCAAGATTTAGGAAATTGTATCGTATCTTTTGATGACGGTTTAGATGGTTGTCCAGAAGAAAATGATATAGAACAGGAAGATTCAGGTTACATGACCGAGGATATGTGTAGCATCGGTATCTGGAAAATGTTTTTTGACGATGCCTCATCTTGTGAAGGGGCTGGTGTAGGAGTGCTTTTAGTGGCTCCCGAAGGAAAGTTCGTTGTTCCTTTTTCTTACAGACTGCAATGGGATATAGATTATACTAACAACGTATGTGAATATGAAGTGTTGGTCTTAGGATTAGAGGCTACTAGGAAGCTAAAAATAAATAACCTAGAGGTATACGGAGATGCAGAGTTAATAGTCAAACAAATAAATCGACAATACCAAGCCAAGCATCCCAGATTAAGATCATACAGGAATTGTGCCTGGGATCTGATGGAAAAAAATTTCTCGTCCGTAAATGTCCACTTCATCCCACGCACAGAGAACTTACATGCTGATGCATTGGCTAAAGCGGCTTCAACTTTCACTCCTCCTACCACCTTTAAATTGAAGTATCGCATAGAGATAAGACACAGACCATCTATACCAGATAATATCCAGCACTGGAAGGTTTTTGAGGATGAGAAACAAATTGAGAAGTTTCTTGAAGTAGTAGGTGAATTTTCTGAAACTCATGCAGACCAAGAAAATCAAAATAACCAGATATGGATCATGCAAGAAGGGGAGGATCCTCAAGCTTTCCAAGATAAAATCGCAAATCATCGTATGTTGGTCCTAAAAAACAACAAGATTCTGAAAGGACTGATCCCTCTGGAAAGACTGTTTGATCAAAATGACATACCTGTAAAATCCACCTCACAACCCCAAGCAGAAGAGGTTGAGGACTGTGACATAGGAACCAAAGAAGAGTCCAGGATGGTTAAAATATCTAAACTTCTTCCCCCTAAAATAAAAGACAAATATAAGGACCTACTCAGACAATTTAAGGACGTTTTTTCCTGGTCTTATGATGAGTTAAGAACTTACGACACTACTGTGATCGATCACAAGATACCTTTAAAACCTGGGGTCAAACCTTTTAGACAAAAGATTAGGAAGATCAACCCTATTTTATTACCTATGGTCGAGAGAGAAGTGAAGAAACTTTTGGAGGGGAAAATTATAGTACCTCTGAGATATTCTGACTGGGTGGCGAATCTGGTCCCAGTCCGAAAAAAGAGTGGAGAAATCAGACTGTGCATGGATTTCAGAAATTTAAATAAGTCATCTCTTAAAGACAACTATCTGCTGCCTAAAATGGATCATGTGCTATAAAGGGTAGTTGGGGTGAATAGAATATCTATGATTGATGGTTTCTCTGGATATAATCAAATTTCCATGAATGAACAAGATAAAGAAAAAACAACTTTTACTACTCCTCGGGGTACATTCATGTATGATAAGATGCCTTTCGGTTTGATGAATGCAGGAGCCACGTTCCAACACGCTATGGACATCACTTTCATCAGAGAGAGGGATAAGTTAATAGTCATCTATCTCGATGATTTAACAGTCTTCTTCAAATCTGACGAAGAACATCTGGTACATCTTAAACAAACATTCGAAAAGTGCTACAGGTTTGGTATATCCTTAAACCCCAAGAGATCACACTTCGCCATACAAGAGGGTAAATTACTAGGTCATATTGTATCTAAGGATGGAATTAAGATTGATCCTAAGAGGGTTGAAGCAATAGATACTATAAGCATTCCCAGAAATGTAAAAGAAATTCAATCTTTCTTAGGAAAAATATTTTTTTTACGAAGATTTGTCCTGAATTTCGCTGAAATTGTAAAATTGATCACAGATATGCTGAAAAAGAACAGCGAAGTAAAGTGGAAAACATAAGCCAAAGTGTCATTCACACATTAAAAAAGTAATAGACGAGGAACCTGTATTGGAAAGTCTCGATTATCTGAAAGACTTTCTTATTTTTTCATTTGCCTCCGAACACACGATTGTTGTGGTGCTCCTCCAAAAGAATGAAGAGGGTTTCGAACAGCTGATCGCCTTTTTCAGCAAGAGCCTCAGAGACGGAGAACTTAAATATGATATAATATAAAAACAAGCATATGCCATGGTAAAACCACTGAAGGCATTTAGAACATATGTGTTGCACTCCAATATCATTGCATACGTACCAACCAGTTATGTGAAAGATATCTTGGTACAACTAGACAGTGACAGGAAAAGAGGACGATTGCTGGCCAAGATTCAAGAATTTGACCTGGAAATCAAACCTACTAAATTAATAAAAGGACAAGGCCTGGCCAAACTTTTAGCTGAATCAAATCTCAGAGCTCTGGATATAAACTACCTACAGGGATATGTGGAAAATATGAATGTGAGCGAGCTGGAAGAACCAATAAGTACAATTAAGATCGAGGAGAAGTTTGCATTATCAGAATGGTACCGAAACATAGTATCCTACCTACTGACTCTAAAATGGCCGAAGGAACTATCACCATCAAAATCCAGGACTTTAAAGCTTCATGCGGTTAAGTATTGTATTGTCGAAAATCAACTATATTGGAAAGATACGCTCGGTTTCTTATTGGTCTGCTTAGTTGAATCAGAAACAGAAAGGGTTATAAGTGAATTTCATGAAGGATTTTGTGGAGGACATCAAGCTTGGAGGGCCACAACTTACAAAATTCTAAGGGCTGGGTATTATTGGCCAAAACTCTTTTCAGATGTTAATGCCAAAGTCCGAGCCTATAACCCTTGTCAGCTATTTGCAGGTAAACAAAAACTCCCAGCGCTACCTTTAGTTCCGATTAAAACTGAAGCCCCTTTTCAACAATGGGGGCTAGATTTCATAGGAGAAATTAATCGGCATTCTAGCACCCAAGACAAGTGGATCTTAACTTCCACAAAGTACTTTAGTAAATGGGTGGAAGCTATTCCGACTAAGAGGGCAACCGACTCGGTGGTAATAGAGTTCTTAGAAGACAATATCCTGTCAAGATTTGGCTGCCCCCAAAAGATAGTCACGGATAATGCGCAGGCTTTCAAGTCTATGGCTATGATCAGCTTCTGCCAAAAGTATAATATCATCCTTGGCCATTCTACATCATACTACCCCCAAGGAAATGGACTGGTTGAGTCGTCTAACAAGAGCCCGATCAATATAATTAAGAAAGTGTTGGATGAAAGAAAAAAGTCTTGGCATGTACATTTAAAGTACGCTCTGTGGGTGAATCGCATAGGCACTAAAAATTCTATCGGCATGTCCCATTTTCAAAAGGTATATGGGATAGATGCGGTGTTACCCATAAATTTAGCACTCCCCATGATGAAATTGTGGGAAGATCAGAAAGAGGAACCTAATCATGTCATCAGGAGTATAAACCAATTAATCAAGGTTCAACAACACAGGGTCGAAGTAGATGAAAAAATGCAGAAGTATCAAGATGACACGAAGGCGTTATTCGACCATAGAGAAAAGGACAGAGATTTTCTCCTAGGTGATTTAGTACTAAGGTGGGATGCAAGGAGGGAAGAAGCAGCGAAACATGGTAAATTCAATCACCTCTAGTATGGGCCATTCAGAGTCTCGGCTCGTGAAGGAAAAAAT